>JASAON010001341.1:0-15225 GCA_030849065.1 Jaenimonas drosophilae
CAAGTTCTCCTGCTTGCTGTATTTTTGGAAGAACTCTGATTGCGCCTGTTGCATCGCCTGCTGCATCTCCTGGTAAGTCAGGAACTGCTTCTTGTACTCGGGATCTGTTTCCATGGCCTCCTCGTGCCGCTTCATGGCTTTTTCTTGCTCCTTCTCCTGGCGGTGCAGCTCGCGTGTGGCACGATCATCTTTGCGACGTCGGCCACGCACACCGCGCTGCACATCCTTCGCATCCGTCGTGGCGGCAGTGCGCGGTGCCGGTGGAGGTGTGTTGGTCTTCTTGGTAGTTGCTGCCTCTGAGGGAAGTTGTGCGTCAGCCTCCTTCTTCGTCTTGCCTGGAAACATGGCGGCGAGCTGCTTCACCGCATCCTTGTTGGACCACGCATCCACGGATGTTGTTGTTGGTGCTGCCGCCTTCTTTTCGGTAGCTGGCGGCTGAGCAGCTGTAGTCTTGCTTGCGTTGTTGGTGGTGTTGCTCTTCGTCTTCACCTTGTTGGGATCGTCATGAACAGCCTTCGCCACCTTGTTATTGTTGTTGGTGTTGGCCGTAGATGGAGTGGTGTTGGCGGTGTTGTTGTTGTTGCCCTTGTTCGTGGCGGTCTTGCCACTCTTGCTGTTGTTGTTGTTGGCAGACTTCTTGGCGAAGTACTCTACTGCTCCTCGTGACTTTGGTGCCTCCGCCTGCGTCTTCTGCGTCAACCAACCAAGCACATCACCTCCGCTCCCGCTGGACCACTGATTTGCAGAAGCAGCCGTGGTTGTTGCGGTTGCTGATGCAACGGCAGCCGTCGATGGTGCAGATGGCTTCGATGGCGTAGCAGTGTTGCTTGAGTCCTGCCCAGCCCGCTTGATGTTGGCGTTCTTCCCCATGATGATCTACGCACAATGATGAAGATGTTGCTCAACACGTAAATTCTGGGGCTCTGTGTGCTTCCTAGACACGGGTTTTAAAGGCGTGTCAGAATACTCTCTGGATACTAGCAGATAGTCGTAACAACAAGAAGCAAAATCATCATCACAAGACGAAACAACAACAACAACAAAAAAAAAAAAAGAATCAACGGCAGTCGTGAAAGACATCCTACTTCACTCATCTCCAAAATTTCGTCATACACAGCTCCATCATCATCATCATCATCATCATCATCATCACACTCATGGGGATGCTGACGATGGTTTACGTGCAGCAGCCTCACTCCGCAGTTGCACCTTCACTTGGCCCTTTGCCCCGTTGCGGTACGCTTCTGCCAATCCGCTGATGGGGCACAAGAAGTACCCGCTCTTCTCCACATCACCAGTGTGTTCGGCAAAGTCCGTCGCGGAGGGCTGCAGCAGCCGTACAATCGTCTCTTCACGTCGAAAGAAGTTGTGATGATGAAAGTGAAAGCGGTAGTGGGCCTTCTTGGCGGCATCATCATTCAGCACAAGACCACAATGTGCGCAACGAAGCCGATTAAAGGCGCCACGTCGAGACGGAAAAATAAAATTTACGAAACTGCGAACGGAACGATCGGCAATCTCGGGAGACCAGGCCGAAGTAGAGCTTGATGTACCTACACCATCGTGAGAGGTGCTGGTGGTGTTGTTGTTGTTGTTGTTGGTGCCCGTGGTTGCCGCCATCAGGGCACGAAGACCTTCATGAATGTGAGCACGGCTAACCTGCGCCTCGGCCCCACCCTCTACTGCCTCGCGCGACATCTTCATCCGATGGCGAATGGCTGCCTCAAGACGTCGCACGCAATCATCCGTGATGGCCCGCAGCACCACCCACGACCGGAGTACATGCAGGTAGCTGATACGGAACTCATCCACGGCATCACTCAGCCACTCCGCATGTGGCCGACGATCAAAAATGGGAAAAGACTGGCTCACGAGAGTGGGCAGGTCCTTCTCCACGGCCGCGCGCAGCGCAGGAACACCGCTCGCAACCTCCTTCACCACGACATCCACGGCACAGAAGGCGAGATACACGTCCTGGACGGCGGCATGGCTTCGGTAGGTGCGCTCGCGATCGGCGCGTGCTGTGGTTAATGATGAAGACGTGGTGGCGGATGCTGATGATGATGATGATGTGGAGGATAGCTTTGCCGCCACTCCCTCCATCTCCTCGCGGAGCTCCGTGTAGTACATCACTGCATCGCGCACAAAACCTTGAATGGCGCGCCACCCTTCAAGCTGCCACTCAAGTGGATGATCTCGCAATGCCCAGCCAACTCCATCCAACAGATACTGCGTGTTGGGGATCATGGAGGGCACCATCGCCAACGGCTCCCCGCGTACCGCCACACCAAAGCGAGGTGTACGAAGACGGCTACGAAGGAAGAGCTGAAGATGCACACGCCACGCCTCACGCGCGGCAGCATCGGTTGCCGGAGTACTCATCCGCACCGCACTCTTGTGTGTGTATGAATCAGCGACCTACCCTGTGTGGTTAGCTCTGCCAACAACAACACGTAGCAAAGAAGCAAAGAGAATGATGCATTGCATACCAAATGAAGAAAGGGCCAAACAGAAGATTGTGTTGTGTAGAAGGCACAACAATGACGACTTCACTCAAGCGTTGATGGATGCACACGTGTGCCGCCAACACAATCAGTGAATGCAGATTGATGCAGCATCCACGTACAGCAACCCAGCGTATCCAAACAGATGTTTGACGCACCGGGAATGATTGAGCAGAAAACCCACCACACAATGAGTGAGTTGTTTTATGAAAGATATTAATTTTTAGTCGTTGTTGTTGTTGTTGTTGCATAGATCCTCACGGTACTCCTGCAACAGCGCCACGAAGTCACGAACCTTGTCGTTGGCCATGAGCTCCTTCAGACGTACATCATGTTCTTGCATGCTAATCTTGTAGGAGAGTGAGCTTGGCCCGAAGCAATCGCGGAGGGCTGCCTCAAATTCGCGTTGATACACCGCACGTGCCAAGGTGCGCTGCACTGCGCTACGCTTCAGGAATGGAATGGCGCTCTCCTGAAGATGCTGCACACGCAGATACTGGTCCTCCTCGGTGTTGGTGTGTTGGCCATCGAACCACACCGTGAAGCAATAGCGTGTGCGATGTGCATCTGCGCAAATGGGCAGCACACGATGCAGCATGCGGTCCGATGAGAAGAGGACGATGGTGTTGAAGATGGGCGGGATAGTTTCAACCGGGCCAAGAAATGGAAGCACCTGAAGCTCTCCACCCATCTCTGGCAGCCAGTCCGGAGTGAGGTACACCGCCATCGTCAAGCGACGGCGGTTGGGCCTACTAGGGTTGTCGTAGTGCCACGGAAAAGCACCGCCCTCGTTCATTTGTAGCTTGAGTGTCACTGCCTGCGATGCGGCACTTGCACCACAAAATGCCATCAAATCCTCGCAGCTCGCCAACTTGTCTTGCAACACATCCACCAAATCACCCAATTGGTGCTCAAACAAATCATCAAACAAGGGCAGCTGTTTCCGCACGGATTGTTGGTGCAGGTCGCACTCGAAAATGTGCGGCTTCGTGAGCTTGACGGGCCCGTTGGAGGTGAGGAACTCCACCTCGTTCGGAATACGTGCGCCGTCAATGGTTTCAAAACACGTGCGAACTTCGTCGAGGAACTGCCGCGCCATCTCCTCGGGCAGGGCGTTGGGTATCACAACAAAACCATCCAGATCGAGCTGCTCACAACGATCTGGAGTCAGCTGCTTCCTCAACACCGATGCGAGAGTGGGTGTCATGAGCAGAGAGAGGCGGTGGATGGATGGGTACTTCCTTGCCCCCTACACAACAACAATAATAATAGGAGGGTGAATAGATACATGATAGCAACAATAAGAACAAGTTATCCAACATCATCCTTCAGCATCATCCATCATCACGCAAGAATCTCGCAGCATGTGCATCAACGGCAACCGATTGTGTTGTTGTTGTTTGCAAAGAAGGTGGTCTACGCACGCCCAGCGACGGTGCGCACATAAAAAGAAGGTTTGAAAATCAACGAAAAAACACCGGAGGTGTGCAACCCCCCACGGCCACACCAGCACACCAGCCAAGGTGATTCTATGAAGGTTGCCACATGCAGCTCCATGCGGCATGCGCACGTGTGTCCTCCAAGCGTCAGCCACGTCATCTACGGTTGTGTTCTACGTGTGTACGTATATGCGTATGCGTGTGTGATAGAGTAGTGGGGGAAAGAAACACACGAAAGCACACAGTGCGGTGCGAAGATCCACCACCAACGATGTGTTCCCGGATGCATTCTCCCACCAGTACCATCCTCATCCTCATCATCATCACTGGCATCCTAACAACACCCGGATTCGTATGCGGAAGTGACAAACAAGCATCCATCGTCACATGGATGATCCATCACAAATCATGATCGAAGCTCACCCGTTTCTGCAAGTCGGAGGGCTTGAGGGTCGGTGGTGGTGCGCCGGGTGAAAAATTTTCGTCAGGGAACATGGATGGCGACCCACATTGGCAACACGCCAGCTGAGATTTGAGCTCTGCATTCTCCTTGCGCAGTGCTGCGATGAGTGCGTCTCGTCCATCTAAAATGTTCTGGATCTCATTGCCCAGGTCGAGCTGCAGCTGCTTCATGATCTTCGCCTGAAGACGCTCCTCCATGGCACGGAGCTCCGCCGACGGTGGACGGCGCATCGTGTTTGCACTCGCGGATTTGGCTGAGGTGCCGTCGGCTTCGGACAGCGGTTGTAGAAAACGTCGGCGAATGTTGCTGCGTTGGCGCCGGCTGCCATCCCCATCACCATCAACATCACCGCGTCCAGCCGTAGAACACTCCGTGCTGTCGTACTTGTTGGGCGTCACCTGCGGTGTTGATGGGCTGAAGTTGTTGTTGTTGTTGTTGTTGCTATTGCTGCTGCTCTCTGTCTGACGGTTCCCCGGCCGGCCGCTACGACCACGTTGCTGGTAATGATGATGTTGCGGTATGCCTGAATCGGTCTTGGCACTCGTATTTGGGGAGCGCAACGCTAGTGGTGTGCAGCCCGATGCGGAGTTTTCTTGGTCTGCAGCTCTCAAGTCGGGAAGATTAGGCGCGGAGCGAGACCGTAGTGAGGTGGGCATCGGCCGCGGTGCATTGCGGGCTTTGCTTGGTCCTACCGACTCAATGCTGAGACCCTTCACACGAAACGCGTAGCGCAGCGTGTTGACGGTGTGATCGTAGTTGGATGAGCTCGGAGAGATGTTGGCCACCATCACCGTCTTGCTGTTGCCCATGAAACTATCCCGCAGAACCTCCGTCAGTCGTGAGCCACGGAAGGGCACATGCCTCTTCTTCTCATCCAAGGCACGAATGCACTCCTTCAAGGCCAACAAGGATTTGTTGATCTCTGCTCCTTCCAGACGTGTTTGTTTGTCGTT
The DNA here is from genome assembly GCA_030849065.1 of Jaenimonas drosophilae. Lineage (NCBI taxonomy): Eukaryota > Euglenozoa > Kinetoplastea > Trypanosomatida > Trypanosomatidae > Jaenimonas > Jaenimonas drosophilae. The sequence continues at coordinate 5,360 of JASAON010001341.1, forward strand.
GTTGGCCGTGTCAGCCGCCCGCTCACTTCCGGCGAGGTCGACGAAGTTAAACATGCCACAACAATCTTCGGCATCTTCATCACGAATCTGCAACGACATCACGGCGTGGGAACGGCTGGAGCGCTCATTGGCGCTCGTGCTTCCCGTTCGACGTTGATCTTGGCCCGTTTCAATCAGCCGCCACAACTCCGTCGCGGAGCCGATGTTGTGCCACGTGAGGCCACAGACGTTGACGCGTCTGTCAGAGCCTTCACGGAGTATCACCGGGGTGCGGTTATTCAGCAAATCAAAGAGTGAGTTGCAATAAATCTCATAAAAGGCCACCGACACTTGTTGGCTGCGGCTCAGCTGCTCGAAAACAGCCTCGGCACTCAGCAGGTAGAGGCCCTTATCCTCGTTGGTGCCCATCATGGTGTACGTCTTGCCGCTTCCGGTCTGGCCATAGGCGAAGAAGGAAGCACTGCCGCCCTGCATCGCAACATCGAGCAGCTCCCGACCACAACTGGCAAAGATGGCCTCATTGTGTGTGCTTTCATCGAAGCTGTCGTCGAAGGAGAAGTCGTTGCGCTCGGTGTACTCGCTCAGATCCACGCGGTGTTTGGTGATGCTCAAGGAGAGGGCGGGTGAAGCAACACGCACACAATCTTCACCTCCCTCATCCATATTCATGGGCCGCTTGCGCACCACCACCTTGATGCGGCCGCCACGTACTTTTGGCGAGGGGGTATGGAGAGCAGCAATGACGGTGCTGGCGTTGGCGTAGGTGGCCGCCTTCAGTGGCGAGCGACGCGGGTTGGGCGATCGCTGTGCGGCATTTGGTGGAGAGCGCCGTGTATCTGGCGAGCGTTGCGCCTTGGGGATGGAGCGGCGCGTGTCAACGGCATGCGATGATGATGATGATGCGTGGCGGTCCGGAGTACGCTGCGAACGCAAGCGGTCGTGGATGAGTCGGAGGGAGTCGTGGGGTGGTGTTAGGCTACGCTTTGGCACCTCCTCACGGGGGCTTGGAGTGAGTTGTACGGTGTTGCACAGCCTGGCTGAGGCGTCACGGCCTTCCTCGACGTCGTCGGGATTCTGCCCATGCAGTGGCCGGGCCGTGCCTCGTCCACTCGTACGTTGGTGATGTTGGTGATGATGATGATGATGGCGGCTTCCGTCGGAGCCTCCTGATGATTTTGGCGCTTCTCGTCCAAACTCAGCCGCCGATGCCGGTCGGCGCGAGCTCCATTGAGCTGCGCGGGCAAGAGGGTCGGCCGCATCAACCACATCGACCGCTGACCTGCTTCCTGCGCGAGGGGCACTGACGCAACTCACCTCCTCCATCGGATCGGGTGACGGGCCCCGATGACTGCCGTGCCGATCCATCTTGAGTGGTGTGCATGCAGCTGCGGCGGAATCAGTGAATCCATCCATCATGGATTCTGGGCTGACGTCGGTGTTGGTGGTGGTGGTTGGCGAGAATCGCTGCAAACGATAGAGCGAGGCCTGCGGAGGAATCGCAATTGTTGATGGGAGCAGTGGGGCCTCCTCCTGCATACCACAGTCTATACAACTACTGTTCTTCTTCTCTATCATGGGGTGATATAGGGAGAGAGATGAAACACAAAACAAGGAGCTTACACATACATACCAAACACGGGGTTGTTGTCCTCAAATAGCATGCAGTGAATGCATGTTGACGATTGATTTTGTAAAGTGTGTGCGAAGAAAGGTGCGATCAACCATGCAAGTCGACGATGTGCGGGGGCAGAAAAAGAAGTGGGCAAGGAAGAAGTGGTAGGGTGGTCGGACGGGTGTGAAAGCCTCCTTCTGTGTGGTATTCAGCGACAGAAGTCGAGCTTGCATGATGCGAAAGCAGTGCCCACCACATCTCCCACAGATTTTGTGCGTTGTATGTGCCTGCGGGTTGCGTGGCATCAGAAGCCACCCACCCTCCCCCCTCTACCTCAGTCTCAGCCACTCATTTACTCACTGCCTTTCGAGAGTAAACAAAGAGAGGCAGATGATTGAAGCATACAAGGAAGGAATTGTTGGTTGTGTACGTGTGCGTGTAAATGAAATTCGTTGATCATGTAAGTCCTGGGCCGGGTGATGGCCGCCAGGTGTTGCACATATTGAAGAGCTGCCGTGCCATCGTATTGAGCTCATCGCAGAAACGTCCACCAGACGACGTGCATGGAATCGTCTGTGTGGTGGGGAGGTGGAGCTGAGTGCTAGCGAAGGCGGATTCGGTGCTGAGTACAGAGACAAGCATCTCGCTCATCTCAACCTCAGTCAGGTCAATCCCAAACATCGTACTCATGATTTGCGGAGATGAGAAGAGGATACTCTTCAGGCGCATTTCATTTTGAAGGGCCACCACCGCAGCTGAGGCACCAATCGTTCCTTGACCGACGAGATAGACGTACTCCGATTGATCCAGAAGTGGTTCCACGTAGTGATTCATGGCTGTCCTCGCCGACTTCAGTGCAGACTGCCAGCCGAGCGGGCACATGTCAGAAACAAAGCTCAGGTATGGTACAATACCCACCAGAAACTCCGTTGGCAGCACCACACTAAACACAACAAGACTGTAGGCACTCACCCACATGGTCATGTCGTCGATGGAAGTGTACAGACGATTGCCTGGTCGTACCGCAATAACCGTCAAGTTATACCAGGGTGATGCTCGTCGAAAAGCGGAGGCAGCGAAGAGCTGCGTACTCATCTCCCCCGCCTGCGTGAATTCAGGGAACCAACGTGCGAGGTCGATGGCCTGAGTGAGTGGGTCGGTGTTGTAGCCGAGCTTGGCAAAGAGGGCCATGCCGGTTGTATCCATCTTTCGGTCTGGGTAGTGCAGTTGGCAAATGGGCGGAAGACCCCCTGGGGCACGCATGCTGTGGCTAATGTTCGCATCAGACATGGTGGTGTGGTAGTCAGGCAGTAGGGTTCTGCTTGCTGGCGTTGCGTAGAGCTGTGCGGCATTGGCGTGGCCCTCGATACAGCAGCTGAGGACGAAGATGAGAAAGGCCAACGCCACGAATAGGATGCCAAAGGAATTGAAGGAAGAGTTGGCACGTACGCTGCACAGCAAAAAATGAATGCCAAGGGCTAAGGCAAAGAGACCCATGCGGTAGTTATTGACCATCAAGGCGATGAGGGCACCAACGGCTTGAATAAGAATCATCAACCACAACACACGAAAGAGCCACGTACGTACAGTGGTGCTCCAGGGACCAAACAAGGATAGAAGGCCAGTGGTACAAAAGATGAGGCTCACCACGAGGGAAGTGATAAGACTGCCGCCGTAGCCATCGTTCCAGCCGTAGGTGGTCATGGTGAAGACGACGGACAGCCAAAAGAGACTCACGTACAGTGCGCAGAACATGATCACTGCGGATGCCACCGCCGTGTACTTGGAGGCGGAGAGGAACACACAAGAACACAGTAGAACAAGGGTCTGAAGTAGCACCGTCGCAACAATGAAGAAGACCCCGCCTCCCGCCATGAAGGCTACCCCAGATGCAAATGAGAGGACCCCAAGAACCACAATCGTCATGACCTCTGAGCCCTTGGTCATCTGAGTTTCATCCTCAATGTCAAGGTTCATGAAGAGGTACATGGTGGCCTCGGGTCGATCACCTGAGCGATGGGGATGGGAAGCGGCGGGCGTGAGGGAGCGAAAGCCCAGTGCGTAGAGGACGTGGTAGATGAAGGTGAGGCAGACCGCCACAATCCATCCAATGGAGGCGCAGTATTGAAGACCTGTGAAGACGTCGTGGCGGGCCGCCATGATGCAGAAGACAATGAAGTAGCTGACGGTACCAATGGAGTAGATGGCCACCTGGAAGATGAGCGCGCGGGTGCCAAAGGCACTGAGTACATGCAAAACCTTTCCACGGAAGGCGCTGTGCGTGAGCTCGTATCCACGACAGCAGAACAACGTGAAGTTTCCCATCACCGCAATGAAGGCAAGCCCATACAGGAAGAAGTTGTAGGGTTTGCTGAACATGGCGAAGAAGATGTAGGTGACTGATAAACCGCCCAAGGTGGCAATGAAGAGGGTCCCCAACAAAAAGAAGAAGGACATGACGAGGCGGGTAAGGGTGAGGAACGAGTGGATGGCATGACGAGCCGCGGAGGGCATGCGCGTGAGGAGTCGGTCGCCACTGTACGTCTGCTCGCGATGATGTACCGCCTTCCGCTCCTCCATCTCTAGACGAAGTAGATGCGTCCACTCCCGCTCGTGCACCTCGGTGAGGTTGAGCCGGAAGAAGGTCTCAATGGAGAGAAACTGGGAGAGGTAGTCAGAGAGTAAAGACTGCTCCGCACAGCGCACATGAAGGCTGGCCCCCACACTACCCACACGATCCAAGTCGTCGTAGCCCCGAAGAGATTCACACGTGAGCAGGTTAGGTTCCACGCCCTCGTCGTCCTCGGAGGAGCTGTAGTTGACGCGCATGTCCCGGAAAGAAGGTGAAAGGGGGGCGGAGGACGAGGCCCCTCCATGATAGCTGCTTTTACTGCGGTCCATGGCAACGATGCTTCGACGGAGGCCGTCCATTGTCTTTGGAGGCTCAATCAAGCCAGCAGCCCGCAGTTTGCCAAGCTCCCACTCCTTCACGCTCTCCCCACGGCAAATGGCCGCCCGAAGCTCATTGAAGTAGTCCTTGATGGTGTTGGAGAAGCGCGTGTAGTTCTCCTCCTTATCACAGTCATTTTGACCGCCAAGTGCGATGGGCAGTACATTCTCATCAAAAAGCTCCAGCAGCTTCCCGCGCTTCATATCGCCGTCGGAGATGATGATGATGCGGTCCGAGACAATGGATGGAAGACGTGAAAAGATGGGCTTCGCCATGGCTGCCAAGGTTCGGTTCATCTTGCAAATGTACATCTTATCCACGCAGCCTGGGTAAAACTTGGCAATGTGGAGGGCGATGTCGGCTTGGAATGTCATGTCCATGTTGCTCCACATGCTCGCACCTTCTTGGTTGATGAGCATGGCGAGCTGGCAGCGCTTACTCTCTGCGCGCAGCCGCGTGGCGTAGCTCACGAACATGTCAAAGTTCTTCTTGCTTTCTGCACGACGAATGGACTTGGGCTTATCTCGTGAGGTAGTGACGTACAAAGCTACACGGCCATCTTTATCATTGCCAATGACTTGGATGATACCCTTCTGCATGTTCTCCACCATCCAGTCGGTGATGTCTGCCTGTGAGAGGACATTCCGCTCAAAATCGGCGCGTCGACGCAGTTTGGCCACCGTCTCCGCAATATTGAAGCTCTTATTCTCAAGGAAGCCATAGATCCAGCAGTCGAAGTAAGGGTGAGTGATGCCAAGCTGCTGCTTTACTTCGTTTACCTCAGACTGGTGGGAGAAGGCGGTAGCTCCGAGATCTAGAAGAACCGGGCTGCTCATCGCTCCCACCGTCGGGCGTCAACTCAGAATGAAGCGGCACCCCACGAGGCGCTTAACAGCAGATAACACTTTACATACCCACACACAAAAGAAGAAGAAGAGACCAGAAGTACATGGGAAAGCTTCAGCAACAGGATTGTGCGTGTATGTATGTGTGTAGATACCTCACGTGAAGGTCAAACATGAAGTGATGTGTGTGAGGGAAGCAGGCTTGAGATAGGCAGCAAGCCACCGTAGCGATGAGGCCTACCGCCGAATGCTGCTCAGGTATGCCGGCGTGGATCTCCGCACGCAGTCAGCAAGGTTGAGCTGATATAGCCAGCCGATGTGCAGTAGGAGCTGCCTCCATCGCAGTGCATTGCCTGCGCCATGGTTGTATCTCTCCCACCAACGTTGTCTAATATGCCGTAGTAGGCACCAATTTGCAGTACGTAGGTATGGAAGGCTGCGTACGAGATGTCCACCTTCTTAACCAGGTGCAGCAAACCGGGGGAGGAAAAGGTGACGGTTTGGGTCTCAGAGAGTACCCCACTCACCGCCGCCAGGCCACCCGCCACCCCACGGGCTGTCAGAAACAGGCCGCTCCCGTCGTTGGCCGCCCTCTTCTGCTCCCCTTGCAAGAAGGTCCGAAGGTCCTGGTAGGTGTTCTCCCAGGGGAAGTCCACCATGGGTGAGACGAAACCGAGGACGTAGACGAAGGTTGGCATCCAGTCGTAGGCCAGGAAGAGTGAGAGTGGTGCGAGTGCGAGGGAGTCCACCCACAGGACGAGGGAGGTGATGGCGTTGAGGACTTCCACGTTCTGCAGCACGTACACCGAGGCTGGAGCTTGCCCTGGCTCACTCAAGGTGAATTGGTGCAGGCTCCACGTGAATTCATCCCTTCCAAAGGTCTTTGCGATGCCGTTGTAGGTGTATGGCCGATCGCCAAACCATGCGGAGAAGTCCGCATCAAAGACAGAACCCGTACTGGCTGACACAAGTTCCGTCATGAGGGCCATATCCACCACGCTCACCATCGTCTCCGTCGCGGATTGCAGCAAACAGACGGGGTAGTGGTGATAGAGTTGATAGGGCTTGACGGCGGACACTGTCGAAGCCGTCGGAAGGCTCCGTGGGGAACTGTACTCACGAGACACCCCACTCCAGCCGAGCAGGACGCAGCTGACGGTGAGGAGCATCACAGCGGTTGCGACGAAGAAGGTGGCGGTGATGTGCGTGAGGTCCTTCGGGGCAAAAACGGCTGTGATGAAGTTGTGAAGGATAAGCGCGAGACAGAAGAGCCCAATCCCGATACTCACCGTGGCAAAGGAAGCGATCCAGCAGCCAGTGAAGTAGAGTATCATCACGACAAAGGTGGCGCGGAGAAGCTTGGAACTGCCCAAGCGCTCCAGGCAGCCAAGGGATAGCAGGAGGAAGAAGCCAGAGACCAGGGTGGATGAGATAACGTAGACCCCCCACTCCCCACGGTAGTTGCGAAAGCCAAAGGTGAAGACGGCGTAGAGCCATGAAACCGTTGTCATCCACAGTGCCAAGCGCACCAAGCCCCCACTGAGTGAGTTGCTGAGGGAGTCACTGTAGTACATCACCGCATAGCCTCCTGCCACAGCCGCCACGATGGTGATGACGCAGAATACCACCTCCCGACTAAGCAAAAAGCCACTCCCGAGGAGGATGCTGACGGCGAGTGGGATGGCGCAAATGACGAAGGAAGACACACGAACACGAGTGGGAGCGGATGCATCGGAGTCGTGGCTCTGCCAGTTCAAGGCGATGAAGAAGGGGAGGGATGTCAGAGCGCTCTCAGAGTGGCCCTGACGCCGGGGGTGTCGGGCCGTAAAGAGCCCCGTGAAGAAGAAGACGTGCGTGATCCCAATGACGAAGCTCCAGCAGAGCATCCCTGTGGCAAAGGTGATCTGTAGTGCACGGGTGACGGAGTCGGTGGAGGAGTAGACGATGAAGAGCACAAAGTTGAGAGCGGCGATGATGGCAAACAATGCCACCTCCGCCACCGTCCCCCACTTGCTTCCCAACCTCTCCCACAGCGGAATCACCTTGTTGTCAGCAACCGCCGTGAGGTAGTCAAAGGCTCGGGTGCTGAGACAGACGACCTGCATCGTTGTCATAACAAGCACACCACTTAGTGGGAAGACGTAGTGCGGCTTCAATAGAAGGCCAAAGAATAGTGTCACGGCCAGGTTCGCCCCAAGGGCCACAATGAGCACGAAGGCAGCCAACATCCACAAGAGATTGAGCAGGCGTAGGCCAATGAGTGCTTGGCGGTATAGAGCATGGAAGGGCCCTGGAATGGTGGTGTACCACTTGCCATCGTTGGCGTTGAATCCATCCATGTCGAGCTCTCGGCAGCGTTGTTCTTCCGCGACGTAGTCGGTATAGAGCGCCGCGCGTCCCTCCGCCTCCCACTCCTCCACGGACCACCGCCATTCCAGCAGCTCCTCCAAGAAGAAGGCCGCCACGGTAGGGTGCCAATCAGCCACACACCACCGCCACGATGGCCCACATTCCTCCTCTGAGGTGCCGTAGGGATCATGGTTGGGTACCATTGACGAGCGCAGGTCGGAGACACAGGTGTGTAGTTCTTGCACGGAGCTTCCAACCGAATAGGGGTCGGTTTCGGCAACGTAGGATTCAATATATGAGGGAATGCCACGTGAGGGCTCCGCGCTACGGCCATGGGGATCGATGCCCAACTGACGCAACTCCCACTCCTTCACAGTGAGCCCCTCATCCAGCACCGCCCGACGAAGTCCTGCGAAGTACGTCTCAATTGACTGGGCATACTTTACCCAGTTTTCTTCCCCATCACAGGTGTTTTGGCCGCCGAGAGCCACAGGGAGTGACTCTGCGTCAATGTAGTTCAGCAAGAAGCCATTCATCACTTCGGACTCCTCTACCAGCTCAATCCGGTCCGCCACGATGGATGATAGACGTTTGAAGACTGGCTTCGCAAAGGTAGAGAGCGTACCACTCATGTTGCAAATGTACATCTTCTCCACCCCACCAGGGTAAAACTTGGAGATACGCAGCGCAATCTCCCCCTGTAGGCTCAGATCTATGTTCTTGAAGAAGCTGGCATCCTTCTGATCAATCAGCATCACGAGTTGGGATCTATAGTTCTGTTTACGTAAACGTGTGCCGTAGGTGGCCGCCATGTCGAAGATGCGTCGATTATCATCACGATTCTTCGATTTGGGATGATCTCGACGTGTGCAAACGTAGAGAACCACGCGGCCCATTTTGTCGAAGCCAACCTCCTGCATAATGCCTTCTCGTAAGCAGCCCTGCACGTACTCTGACGGAACAAAGCTCGCCAACTCCTGTGCCTCCATCGCAAATCTTCGCTGGAGCTTCGACACCGTTTCCTCCACATTGAACTTTTTGTTTTCCAGAAAGCCATACATCCAGGCATCGAAGTAGCCGTGAGTGATGCCAAGACTCTGCTTGACTGCCTCAATCTCACTACGATGTGATAGGGCCGCTGGTCCCAACTCTGTGAGAGACGTGAATGAGGTCATCCGCCACGACGTCAGGCAGGCCGTATTCACGCAACTCTACCTACTTCAGCAACGGATGCCCTGTGTGTACTCCAGGACACATCCCAAAAAAAACAGTTGGGGAAACAAGAGCACATGTGGATCCAGTGATAGAGAAGGAAGCCGCATCATAAAACTGCTCACATACGGTCTCACGACCACCATCCAAAACAGAACTGTACTGATTTGCCAGTTATCTGCGCAATCGCACAAAATTCACTTCATTGGAAGAAAGAACAAGATAACAGTAAAGAGAGAACAAGATGAACCATCACTAGCCACGACATCAAGAAGGACGTCCAAACCTACTGTGCGTAGCCCGTACCTCTTCAGGGGAGTACACAAGGGTTAACCTTCAATGAAGAAGCATATACGTACGGTGGAGCCATCATCACCACGTCGAATTTCTCTATCCTCTTCCACAAAACTTCATGCCGTTCGCACCGCTAGATGGACGGAAAGACGCCGAAGACTCCTCTGCATGAATATGTAGCCGAGGAAACAAGAACCATCAGAATGAAAAAAAAAACAGATAAATTGAAGGAAGTCGGCAGAATCTCAATCAACAATAGAGGGCGAATGAAAAACAAAGATACAAAAAGATGAAAAATGACATACAACAAATACTGGAAAAAGCAACTTCCGATGATATCTTTGGCCCTGCACACCGTTCAACGGCACTACGCAGATCACCAAAGACAAAAGAACAGAAAAGAAAAGTACGGACAACAGAACAGAAAAAGATCTAAACGAGCAAGTTCCATCTACTAGTGACGCATAGCTTCACCGTAAATGGCAGCTCCCGTGCCGAACACGACACCCACAACGCCAACAATAAGAAGGCAGTAGGCACCGAAATAGTGCAGATAACCCACGGACTTGAGGTTGAAGCCACCGCTGTACATGAACATCAACGC
>JASAON010001342.1:0-15274 GCA_030849065.1 Jaenimonas drosophilae
TCGGAATGCACTAGAAGATGTGAACTGATTGATGAAGGTTTTGTTCGGCAGCGAGGGGAATTGCAAATCGATTGAGATGCCAGCGTTCATGCCAAATCTCCGCCGCGGAGCCAAGTGTTCGATGGGAGCCTTCTCCGGCTGCCTGGTGGGTGTGGGCTTCGATTTCTTCAGCACATTGCCGGCAGCGCAGCGATTGGGCAGCGGGCAAGTACGTCAGGAGACGAGAGCTGTAGTTAGAACGCCTGAGCGCATTGTGGTACGCATCAGGAAGTCGGACAAGCTCCACGGAGCCCCGATGGTCTACCACCGTCAACAAGAGAGACGGAGCATGAAGACGCACAGAGGCGGGTGACCGATTCTCGTAGGTGAAGTAGGTGCCGAGGTGCGTGAATGGTTCTAGCTGAACCACCTCAAGCCGGCCTGTTTTTTCACATGAGGCGATGGCAATGCCGTCGTCAATGGAGATGCTGGTGATGACATCCTCGCAGGTGAAAACGTGTGACTTACCTTGCATAGCTCGTTTGTCACGAAGAAGGTTGAAGGCGATGAGCTCACGCTTACGGGCAACCAGAACCAGACGGTCATTTGCCGCAATGGCCGATACCCGAGACATCCAACCTCCCCCTTCCAGCGGAATGCGTAGAGGATGCCTGCGGCTGATGGTGGTGGATTCCGATGAGCTAACCAAAGTATGGCACTTTAGCTCAGCCTTACCACTCGCCCGAACCACAAATGTTCGTGGAAGATACGATGGATCGATTCGGCTGTCACGAGGGGTGTATGACGGAGTGAGCCAATCGAGCACCGATGGATGGAACAAGCAGAAGGCAGCCTGTCTGGCAAAGACCCCGCCCTCCATGAGCACCTCTGGTGAAAAGCTGTCACCACTTCTGCGCCACACATACACCATTCCATCCTCTCCGGACGTCACAAAGCCCAGCAGCGGCATTGCATCGGTGAAACCATGCTGAAGTAGCTTACGCCGACGCTGGCGGCGACCGCTTGGGGAGGACGAAGCCTGACTGTTTTCATCCCCCAAATCTGGGCTAGCACTACGGGCTGTAGTAACGGCTTGATCATTGTCCGCCTGCAGCACATGCGGCCCGGGGTGGAACGCCTCCACCCGTACCACCGGGCAGTCGTGGGCAGCAAAGGAGAACGCGAAGCTGGAATCTGTGAAGACCTCCACTCGACCATCAGAGCACCCAATGACGCCACGCAAGTATACCGATGGTGGCGCGTCAATCCTGCGACTGAAGGACCCTGCGCTGACCTCCGTCCCTGCCTGAGAGGGAACAATACGGCACAGGTACACGAGCTCAAGGGGGAAGAGAGAGGCACAGGTGGCGATTGCCCCACTGACTGCATTCTTCCTTCCCTGGTGTTGTTGGGTTCTTAGCTTCTCGAACTCCTCCTTGGTGGGGGTGGGCTGAAAGCGCCGGATTTCCTTTGGACCAGACTGGCGGTCTCGCAACGAGAACAACACCACCTGACGGCTTTGGAGGACAACGAGGAGCACGTCTGCTCGGTGACTTGCCTGCGCAAGGAGGGGGGAAGTGTAGCTCGATGCCGCCCGTCTGCCAATCCTCGAACCCCCTTTCGCATTCACATTCGACGCCTCGGACAACAGCGTAGTATCATCCTCATCCCGCCCAGAAGCAGGGGAGTAGGATGAACTGCGCACGTTGGAACCTGATGCAGGGCCGCAACGGAGTGACGTCAATGGAGGGCATATCTCCGCAAAAATAGCGGGCTCATGCTCCGCTAGTGGGAGAAAGAGCGAGCGGAATTGGTCCGCCACATTCATTGGGGCAGTACTTGCGTAGCGCAACGTGCTCTAGGAGGAGACGAAGACCTAAAAGACTCCGCTCTAAAGATGAATGAAAGCGAAGCAAGGGATTTGGTTTGCGGATAGAGTACCGTAGCACCGCTAGACATGGTCTGGAATCCATACAGGGATCATAGTGCAATTTGGGTGGCTTGTGTCAGCAAAGGACTGCCGACAATCACAATTGGAGGAGGCAGCCAACATGTGGTTAAGTACCCCCTTTTTGCTGGTCGGTAGCGGCGAACGCCCATGAAGGTCAAGTGCGACCACAATCAATGGAGGGGCAGCAAACACCGCGTGCCCTGCACTCACTTGAGATGATTGGCAGCCGTCTTTCCAAACAGATGACAGAAAATCATCACAATAGCTCAGTCACTGAGAGCAAATTCGTTTTGGTTGGGGTGTGGGATGGGAAGCGAAGGATGCGCAAGCAATGCCGTACATACGGCAGCTTCGCACTCGCCTCAACAGACGAAAACAGTTGAACAAGTTGAGGCGTGTAGGAAGTAAGAGAAGGGGGCTTATAGTTTCGAGGAGGTGGATGGGGTAAGCTCACCACGGAGATTCTTGGACATGAGCTCCGCTACCTGTGATCTTGATAGGTGTTTACCGAAGAGGTACATGAGCTTAACTTCAGCCGTAGCACCGCATGTGTCACCCAAGCAGAGGAGGTGGGGGCAAATCTCGTGGAGACGATGTACCTCTTTCCTCGTGAATGCGCCACGCATCTCGCGAGGGACCACACACGGAAGTACTCCAACTCGACTGGCAGTATCGCCAATTGTTCGGAGACTGGTGGACATTGCGCTCGAAATGCTTCCAACACCGTTGATGATAATCACAATTCCATCCAGCAAACCTGCACGCTGAGAGGAGGGCTTCTTGGCTGGTGTTGTGGTAGCTTCTGAGTTGTGGGCAGCATCCTCAGTTGTGGATGCTGGAATAGTTGGCTCCGGTGTACCTTCCTTGGACGTCTCGAGCAGGGCAAGAAGTGTTTCAACGTCAGCATCGGGCTGGAAATGAAATGTCAGCACTCGACCTGACAAATCGGACATGATGGACAGTGGGCCCGTCGGCTGAGGAAGGAGGACGTCTTCCTTCAAGACAAACTCAGTTGCCTCCATCTCACCCAGTGCCGGGTAGTTAAAGCTCTGGAAGGCCCCATAGGTATGGTACACCTTGTTGCAACGATTTCCACGGAATAGGCTATCGTTGAAGAAAATGCACACTTCCCCAATCTTTGGATTTGAGGCAATCATCATGCTAATGATGAGATTTCTGCGCGCGTCGTTGAAGGGCTCCGCGAGGGGCACCATGGCCCCCGTTACGATCACCGGCTTGGCTAGGTTGTGCAAGAGGAAGCTCAGCGCACTTGCGGTGAAGTGCATTGTATCAGTTCCGTGGGCAACAAGGAATCCATCGTAGTCCTCATAGTGTTGCTGGACATCTCGAGCGATGCGGAGATAGTCCGTGGCGTTCATGTCACTGCTGTCGAGCAGCTCCTCGTATTCGATAATGTCAAATGGGGCCACCTCAGGGCTGGCACGCAACTCATGCATGTGTTGCATGGCCTCTGTCAAGTACCCTGCACAGGGCTCCAGAGCGCCTTCAGCATTCTTCTTCATACCAATCGTACCTCCAACATATAGAACCAGAATGCGACGCCTGCGTCGATCGCTGTAGAGCGAACTGTCCATCACACTGCTGGATAGTTGCTTCCAATTGTTCGAATGTTGCGCTTTCACGGGCATCGGGGCGAAGATTCAAAAATGTCAGAGTTGTTTGAAGCACCTTCGTAGAAGCAGTAAGAAGCTGCTGGCTGCCCAGCAAACAACCTAATGAACCCAGTCATCACGTCACAAAGAAGAAGCAAAGTGGACCGTAGTATCATAGAGACTAAGCAAACAGAAAAGCAGTTGTTATTCGCAGCCATTGGGGTTTGTCGGCACGGAACTCCCATTTCTATCTCACTTTACTCTCACGTTATGGAGTGAAGCCAGTGTTGCTGACACATTATGGTGGGCATAGAATGAATGAAGAATTAGTCGAAGAGACCGAAGCCCATCTCGTCATCCTCCTCCTCCTCGGCCTTCTCCTCCTTCTTGGCAGCAGCAGCGCCACCAGCAGCAGGCGCGGCGGCGCCAGCGGCGGGGGCAGCAGCAGCACCACCAAAGGAGATGTTGCCAAGCACCTCAGCGATGTTGACGTTCTTGAAGGCATCGGCAAAGGCCTGGGCCATGCCGCCGCTGACGGTCACACCAGCGGCCTTGGTGATGGCGAGGATGCTGCTGGCATCATCGGCCTTGCCGGACTCATTGAGGATGAGTGCGGCGTAGGTGCAAGCGAGCTGCTGGGTCATGTTGTTTCTTCTTGTTGACGTTGAAAAGCACTTTGGAGTGTGTCATTGGGGTTAATGGCAAATGTGTATTACGCGCATTGAGAATGAGAAAAAGAGGGATAGAAAATGAAGTTACGGAACATGCATCAATATGATTGCAAATGCATCATTGCCTCACGTCATCCGTGAATGACAAGGTGCGGCGGGAGTATGCATGCGAATGCGGCATTTTTTTTGACGAAATGATTTTGAGGAAACTCAGTGCATTGTTCTCTTTCAAGGAACCAGTGTCATGTTCTTGGCGAGCAATCTGGTGTTACCCAGGTGCGTACCAGGTACGTGCGGGTCCGTGAAAATCCCTTAGTCGAAGAGACCGAAGCCCATCTCGTCATCCTCCTCCTCCTCGGCCTTCTCCTCCTTCTTGGCAGCAGCAGCGCCACCAGCAGCAGGCGCGGCGGCGCCAGCGGCGGGGGCAGCAGCAGCACCACCAAAGGAGATGTTGCCAAGCACCTCAGCGATGTTGACGTTCTTGAAGGCATCGGCAAAGGCCTGGGCCATGCCGCCGCTGACGGTCACACCAGCGGCCTTGGTGATGGCGAGGATGCTGCTGGCATCATCGGCCTTGCCGGACTCATTGAGGATGAGTGCGGCGTAGGTGCAAGCGAGCTGCTGGGTCATGGTGAGAAACTGAAGGAAAGAACTATGATGCAGAAGAGAACAAGGGAGAAGACAGAAGAATTAGTGGCGCAACACACCGTAAGGTTGCTCAAATCTCAGTACATTGTCATGTTCACAAAGTAATCAAGTCGGGGGTGTCTGGATCCACCTTGCAGGAAAGTCGCAGACCTGTCACGATGCCACAGCTGGTGATAAATCCGTCAGTGTAGCCCATGAAGGAATGGGCGTTCGAAAGACCCGCCGAGTGGAACCTAGTGGAAGGCGGTACTCGAGGGCATGAAGCTGGATTCGGCTTGGGCACAAGCAGTTCCGCCCAGACTCTCCCTCTCGTTTAAGTACGTGTTCCTTCCAGTGATCTGTGAAGAAGGTACGCACCTCGTCCAGTGGCGTGGTACTACTGGTGTTGGCGTACTTTTCGCGAGCTTGGCAAATCAGAGTGGTGAAGTCGTGGTACTTGGAGTCCCCAACGATGGGGTGCCCTAGCGAAGCCAAATGCACACGTAGTTGGTGAGTACGGCCAGTGAACAAGCGGCACTCCAACAGGGTGGTGTTGTCGCGTTCACAATACTGGCGGACACGCACCTCCGTCATGGCAGTTCGTAAGCTAGCTTCGAACTGCTGGAGCGCGGCTTCTACAGATTCTTCGCCCAGTGAAGCAGCGGAGTTGTCCGCGTCGATGCACTGAGGTCGTCGGCCGAGCGTTCGCTCCCGCATGTGCGCGCGCTTGGCGGCAAGCCTCTCAGAAGCTGAGTTGGATACCTCCAATGACGTTGTCTCCGATGTTGGCGCCACAGTGGGAGCGAGGCGGCGCGCTGCCGCCCATGCAGCAGCGTGCGTCGCGCTGGGGCACCAGTATAAGCTGCAGTGATAGTTTAGGCAGCCAATGGGTCGTTGAACCACGAGTACGTCATCGCCCTGAACATCCGACACACGCCATGTGGTTGAGTTCGGATGGCTCTCCGCGAGCTCCCGCAGGTTCACTCGCCCCGTTACCTTGGCTAGGTACGTCTTTTTGGAAGAATAGGGCACAGCCTCCTTGGTGGATACCTCATCGGAGGGCTCCGGGGCAGCCAACTGTGCAGCCACTGACTTGGCGGAGTCAGAATTGAGAGCAAATAGAAGTACTCCGCTGGTTGCTGCATCCAATCGATGAACCACAAACACCTTCAAAGGTGCAACCTCCGAGCCATTCTCATCGTCATGACGTCGCTGACGCTTGTGACGAACAGGATCGTCGGTCGTCTCACGCACGGCCGGGGTACGATGAAGCATTTGTCGCAGTACCTCCCACTGCGACATGGTTAACCCACTCTGACCCTCATCCTCCCCTCTTCGAATCCACACCCGGATGAGCTCAAACCGCTTGCATATGGACACAATGGACACATAATTAGGCACACAATCGGGGCGAAGTTCATCTGTGCAATCGTCATCCCCGTAGTGATAACGCTCGGTGTAATGGCTAGTATCAGCTCCACCAAAGATATCTTCCAGGATAGACGTGACAGAGTTCCGTCGGTAGCTGCCTGATGGATGCACCGGAAGTCCAGACGGCTTACTGGTCACCATCAACGACAATGGGGTGCCATTTGGCTCAAAGGCCATGATATGGATAGGATCTGCAGCATAGATTCGGCCTTCACGGCGGGTGACAGTATGCAGAAGCGTGTCCTTCTGCCGAAGAAGAAGTCGCTTAGGGACGCTATCCTCCTCGTCCACCAAAGACTGCGCCATAGTGCTTGACTCTAACGTCTGAATCCAACGTTTACAGCTGGGCCAGTCCATCACTTCACCACCTTCACGGCGCTGAATTGACTGCGCGAGTGACACACGATAACGCTGGCCCTCACAGCGGCACTCAGCCTCCCGACTGTGTAGCAGTAACCTCCCATCGCACAGCTCATCCACGTATGCCGGAAGGGAAATGCGGGGGTCGAGTGTGGCCTCTGTCGATCCCTCCTCCACACTATCCGTCGCTGGGGGCACGTAGGAGAACTCACGGATCATCAAATGCAGAAGCGAGCTGCCCACCCATCGACCCTTCACCGGGCTTCGAAACACGTACGTGTATGGCGTCACAGCCAGCATGGCCTCGGTATTCACCTGAGATTGGCCAAGATGCTGGCAACTGCGACCACATGGCTGGCACGTGAGGAAACGATCTCCAGGTTCTTTCACTTCAGCGCCGTCAGCAGACAGTTCATGATCAGTCATTCCACTGTAGTGGGCCTTAGACAAAAAATAAGGAGAGGAGAAGTTCAGTGTTTTGTTGAAGAGCAGACTTTCCGATGCAACCATTGAGAATAAGAGAAGCCCATTGTAAGTCAAGCGTGTAGCACCTGGTGCGTTTGCATTCGCCACCCCCCCTTACTCTTCTTCTGCAGTAATGCACTCAATAAAGCGCATGTGACGGAGCACCGCTCCTTCTGCACGAGGCCGGAGATAGAGTACTCCACACTCCACCAGGGCGAGAATTATAAACAGGACAGCGAAGAGTGCGTAAATGGTGGACTTTGGAGTGCAAGACATAGTTGGGCCAATGAAATTGTAAGCGTATACGCCAGCACAGCTGGGCTCACCACATTGGTTGATGGCCTCAAAGAACATCTCCTGCAACTCACATGCAGTCGCCGATGCGCATGCGGGATTTCGGCCGCTCTCGTCATCAAAAGTAATGTTGGGTCCTGTAAGGGGCGCGGCAATATACAGCGCGGGAAGCTGTAGTAGCGGGTGTGGTACAGCAGCACTGGTAGATGGTGTCACACGTCGTGTAAATGCGATAATCGAATGATCAATGAAGGCCGCACCCATCACCACTAGAGGCTCTTGGTAGTGCAAGGCACTTGATGCTGAGTGGAGTGAATTCGCTATGGAGCCCGTTGAGTGTAACACCAGCATGCCACTGCTGGTTACCAATCGGTTGAGGTCAAGCGGCAGCATGCATGGATCGGCAAGCGGCACGTGGTCCGTCCATTCCCCATCGGATGTGGCGTTGGGGATGAGGGAGCCGGACTGTACGTTGAGGAACAGCGTGGGAAGCTGACCAATCATCGACGGATGCAGCTGGCATCTCCAAGACCGCCCTGTGCGGTAGAAACCGGCATCATTGGAGTCGGTCGCCCAGTGACAAGATTTGGCATTCCACATGGAGGCACTACGTGGAGGATTCGTCACCACTGGCATGATCCACGAAGTTATGGCTTTAATGAGCTCCATAGGGAGTGCGAGGCCACCAACGTGGGTTGCTGTTGTCAATAGCACCAGGTAACGGCTCGACAGAAGTTGAGCATTTACCTGGGAAAACGCTTCAGATATGGATCTGTTGCAGATGTTGAAGGTGGCTGGAAAGACAACCCCGCCGTCACTGAACCAGTTACTCTGAATTGTGCGAGGATTGTAGAGGACGGAAGGCAGTACCCGAATGAGGCATTGTGTGATGGGAGCCGGCGCAGCCCAATCCTGCGCAATGGTGTATGCTGTCTTTAGGGGAAAGGCATCAGTTTGGATCATGAAGCTCTCCTCCACAGTAGCTTGGTTGAAGAGAATGAATGTACTATTCGTGGAGCTACAACATGGGCTCGCAGGGCCTAGGCCCCCATAAGCTGGGGGCATCGAGGAAGCCTGGTCTACAGATACTGGGTCGTACTCCATCATGTCACAGCCGTAGGTGCAGCACGCCAGGCTCACATCTTCAACAGTGGCATTGTAATCTTTTCTAGAAGTCAACCCCGGAGCAAGAAGCGTGCTCCACTTGATGGACTGCTCCACCTGAAGCACTGTTCCGGGAGTGGAGGCAACCGTTGAGCACCACGCACTCGTGGGCAGCTTCTTGTCAGAAATAGCCGTGCAAAGCTGATAGCCGGCTGACTCAAGTTTGGATCCGTTGGTCCTTGTATATGACGTTGTCAAGGGATATACGGCTCGAACGAACACATCTGCTCTCAGACGCGTAGCAATCGAATCCGGCGTATTATCTCCATCCATCACATCAAATGCGTGGCCCCGTCTCATGGTTATGGTGTCATCCGTAGCATGGGCCCATGGGAAAGTATGAGGTTCCACGACCCTAATGTCCGCAGCGATGCACCTCGTACACAAACACCAGAGAATTAGGAGGAATATTTCCACATGGTGGCTTGCTCGACCCATTTGTGCATGGGGGGTCTGCTACGGCTTCCGCTAAAGAGAGAGCACAGTGGAAGAACAAAAGAGTACAAGTGCGCGCAGGACAAGGCCAATAGTAGTCCAATGTAGTCGTTGCAAACCCGTGTGTGTGCTGGAAGAATGTGAAGTCGATCGGGCTATCGCCACCACCGGGAAACAAACAAAAAAAAGCTCAAAAAGGGCAGCAGAGGGTGGAAAAGCGCAGTCGCCGTGACCGCTCCTCTGGGGGAACCGACAGGGGGAGAACACCGTCAGGGGATATCGTGCCGCCACCCAAAGGCCGGCGGTCTTGGTGCGCCGCACCGCGCCGAGTCAGCCGCGGGGCGGGAGTTGGAACGTGTGCCATCGTAGGCAACTCCGCCGCTGACTCGTAATCGCAAATGAAGTCTGCACAGCAACTACGGCCCCCAGCGATGCACTCCTCCACAATGGCATCGGTGTGGCAAGCTCCAGGAATAACAATGAACTCCAGCTCCACTGGTGGTGCCATGGGAACGACGTGCTCGCAGCTGTCCATCCGAGGTGGTGGCATTGGAGGCCAAGAGACATGCCGAAGGTCTTCCTCTTCATCCCCAGTGGCGCTAGATCCACTGCTGGAGAAGCTGTCATTGCTGCACAGCCCACTGCTTACCCCTGGGGCTGTGTCCTCTGCATCGCTGGTACCAGCTGGTCGACTTGTGATCGTCGAGGAAGTTGTGCACGTGTCACAAGAACCTTGATCAGCAGCACAGCCGCTGTGCTCAGGAGTTGGTCCACGTGTTCCGTCCTGAGCCCTGCGGAGCTCACAATGGCGCCGCCACGTAGTCCACGCCGTCTGGCGACGCTTTGTCAGGGCGAATTGGAATTCGCGCATTACCCGAACAAGTGAAGCGCTCTCCACGAGTGGCGTGCTTTTGTCAGCATCTCCGTGAAGAAATGCCATGCGTTGTGGAAAGAAGTCAAAAACGTTGTCGGGAAGAACCTCACCTGTTTCGCCACCCCGCCGGTTGTCAAAGTAGGCGGGGATCGAAAAACGAGCAAGCTGATCCTGGCCACCGGCAATCTTTCGTAGCACCGGTGTGTTGAGGCCCTGTCTGTGGAGCCGTGGGGCTAGGCTTTCCAAATTGAAGAGCCCACTCAAGCTGACAAATCGGTGAATGGACTTCCGTGGGTTGTAACGAGGAACGTTGTAGGCGACATCCGAGGGAGGAGGAAGGTGGGCATAACGGGCATCACCGCGAAGGTTCTCATAAGCATGAAGTTGGGCCTGAGAGAGCAGCGACATCATGCACAAGTGTGCCCCCGCGGAGTGGCTTACCAGGGTGACATTACTGAGATCTCCGTTGTAGCGATCTGCGTTGTTGAGCACCCACTGAATAGCGTCAGAGACGTCAAGGGTCATGCCCTCCATCGTCGTCTGCGGGAAGTTGCGGTAGTCAGGGCAGAAAACAACATAGCCACGTGCCGCAAGCACGCGGGCAAGCATCGTACCCCAGAAGTAGCTGCCAATGATCCACACGCCACCAGTCACAACGATGGCAATCGGGAACTTTTTCCGCTGCAGTCGTGAAGAGCTCCGCTGAACAATGTCAAGAGTCTTCATCAGCGAGTCCAGCGGAACGGGCAGGATGATGTCCATTGTGGAGCGGTTATGCACGTTCTCACGGTCCTCGGTATCTTCTTCAGCCGACACTGATAAGTGAGCCAAGTCCTTCCTGACTCGGCCGTCTGTCGCTGGTGGTGAAGAAATTGACGCGGCTTCAGTAGATGGCGTATGAAGGTCACTACTGGAGCCAAGTGTCAGCCCTTCTCCGTTCGTGGTGAACGAGTTGGTGGGTTGTACTTCGGCAGCGGTATCATCCACCACGTTGGGGTTAGCTGATGTCAGCTGCCTCGGTCGGCGTGCCGCCTTTGACCCATCAATGCTTACGGCTTCCCCTGTGCGCACCACCCGCATCCGTCGTGGCGCCATCGATGGGTTCGGAACGGTGGAGGTGGCGAAGCTCTGACGCTTCCTGGGAATGCTGCGTAACGTGGAGCCGTCGGCGGGATTCAAATTGAGGTCGGGATAGCGAAGGAGCCACTCCAACTCAGTACGATCGCGGGGAAAACTCATGGGAGTGCGAGGTTGTGCGCGTCGACGAAGCAATGGGAGGGCTGCACGTGACGAGCTTGGTGGCCGAGGAAGGTTTCCACGGCTAACACGGGTAGCACTGGCGTTGTTGGTGGATGACTGGCGGCGTCGAACACCACCCGTTCGCCCACCGCTGCGATGAAGGAGCTCCTCGAGGGGAACGCCTTCAGCTTCGAGAACACGAAGGAGATTGCGGCGCTTGGTAACTTCTGAGCTGCGATAGGACACCCGACGGATGATGTTGGGTGATGTGAGGTACCACCAGACGTGTGGAACAAAATCCAGCCAAATGACACCCACAAAGATAAAGAGGCGCACCATTTGAACAATCCACTTTACGCCAGTGCTCATAGCTACCACGAGCTGCACGGCACTGCGAAGCATCCACCACAGCTGCCCTAACGCGTACGGAAGCATCATGATTTGGTTGTGTTTTTATGTTTAAGTTCACAGCAACACGACAGATCAGTCCGCTCAGTCCGCACAACTACGTTAGTGTACACAGTGGATATTGAAGGGAACAGAAGGATAGGCGTTCTACCTTGGGCTGAAAATGTGAAGTGTTGGCGAGGGACGCACAAATGAAAAAGATAATAGTTTTGGAGTGTTGGGGGCTATGATGAATGAATATGATTAATGATGAAACACCTAATCATGCATCACAATAAGGGGGAGATTAGAGAGTAGCCATGAATCGTTTCATAATGAGCCAACATAGACGTAGAATCCAGCATCAGCTCTGTTGCACTCTCCTGTTTGTCACCAACATCCTAGCAATGCATACAATGCATGCGCAGAAAGACACTCCCAGAGGACGTTTGCCTGAGATTTTGACTCCGCATAAAGACGGCAAGCCCACGCAGCACTCCTCAAATCAAATCACCTATATNATAAAGCACTGCAAGGAAACACAACGCCCTACTCACTCTAACAGCCAAGAAGCTCACACAGCTACCACGCTTCTCCTCCCCCGCTTTGTCTCCAACGCACGCAAACAGAGAGTGTCAAACTGTGCCACCACGTCACCACACTACAGGCAAAGCAGCAGGTGATGCAGAAGTATAGACCGCCGTTGTATGGAGAAACACAACATCTCTGATACGCATGCGATAACAACCAAAAAAACATAAGTAAGGATGCCCTTGAGCTCTGTTCGGCATGCTGATGATCAGTCACATGTCTCTTTGCGGAGCAACGTACGTAAGGAAGAAAAGCGCCTACTCAGCACTTTACCTCAGAACGGGCACACGAAACCAGCCATTCGTATAACCAGGGGGCGGTAGTCTGATCGAATCGGAGATGGGAGGAGCAGATCAACGTTTACGGACTTCACTGCATCATCAAATGGAGAAACTGTGGCTTGAACGCCCAAAGGAGAAGAGGAGCCAAGGCTGCTGGACGAGTAGTCGGACTCCTCCAGAGGAGACTCTGTATTGTGACCCTTCCCCTCAGACAACCCACAGGACGAGAGGGCAGCGCTACGTTCAGATGCGGGTAGCTGAGCGTACTTCTGCAGGAACTCTGCCAAGTGGCTCTTGCCGCAACTGAGCGGTTCATCAATGATGGAGTCTGTGTGTGTTGCTCCTGGAATAAGGACGAACTCAATCACTACCGGCACAGGACCCAACTTCGTCTGGCCGGGGTGAAGTTGGCTCTGAGCCAAGCGGAAGTTGCGCTGTGCGTGAGACAAGGCCTTCACGATTTTGATGCTCTCCGATACGGGTGCGCTCTTATCTGCATCCCCGTGGAGAAAGAACATGTTGGCCGGCAGGAAGTCGAAGAAGTTGTCTGGAAGAACCTCTCCAGTGAGTTTGGAGACGCGTTCATCAAAGTAGCTGTTCAGGGAGTAGCGGTGAAGGCGGTCTTCACCACCGGCAATCTGGTGGAGAACCGGCTGATAGAGGCCACGGCCATCGAAGTGCTTAACCAAGCCCACCACATTGTAGATTCCGCTGAGACCAACAAACCGATGAATGGACTTCCGTGGGTTGTAGCGACGAACATTGTACGCGACGTCTGAAGGGGCGCTGGGGAGCGGGTGGTCCACCGGGTTTGAAGATGTCGCATCGTGGGCGTGAAGTTGGGCCTGAGAGAGCAGCGACATCATGCACAAGTGTGCTCCAGCAGATTGACCCACAAGGGTGACATTACTGAGATCTCCGTTGTAGCGGTCTGCGTTGTTGAGCACCCACTGAATAGCGTCAGAGACGTCAAGGGTCATGCCCTCCATCGTCGTCTGCGGGAAGTTGCGGTAGTCGGGGCAGAACACCACGAAGCCGAGGGCGGACAACACCCGGGCGATGAGGAAGTTCCAAAAGTAGCAACCAACGATCCACGCTCCTCCATTGACGGAGATAACAATGGGGAACTTACGTCTTGGGAGGTTCGATTCTGACCGGCCACGAACCACATTCTTATTCTCCCGGGCCAAGAAGCGGAATAGACTGTCCAAGGGAACGGGAAGGTAGATGTCAAGGGTTGCACGATTGTGAAGATTCTGCTTGTCTTCTTCATCTTCTCCATCGGAGTCAGAGTCAGACAGGCGTACACTGTCTTCGCAGCTTGCCTCACGCGCCGGTGATGGCTGCTGACTGCCTTCGCGGGCGCGATTCAGACAAAAACGTTGGAGAGCCACCATCGTGTCGTCGAAGCTGCTGTTCGAGTGCGCCAGTGAAAATGTTCCATTCAAGTCATGATGGCCATCCTCACCAAGAGAGGCGGGAAGGCCATTGACCACACGCCCATCGGCGGGATTCACCGAGGATGCCAGAAACTCAGCGGCGCTGCGATCAATCTCCCGCGTGGTTGTTGATCGTCCGCAGCGACGGCTCCGGATGGAGGCCGCCAAGGAGATGGTATCGCGATCGGGTGCTGAGCCACCTTCAGAGCTGAACTCTCGAAAGCCAGAAGACGCACGAGGTGATGTGGGAGCGGACGGGGCAGCACTGCGACACACGCCGTCACCATAGCGTTTCTCCAGTTTGTTTTGCTGTCGTCGTCGTAGTTGATCATCGCAAATAAGAAGTTCGAGGTTGCGAATTTTCGTTCGCCTGGATGAGCGGTAAGCCACGCGACGGATGATATTTGGAGAGAGCAGATACCACAGTACATGGGGGATGAAGAAGAAGGTGTCCATGATGGCGAAGGATATGCATCGGATTGTCATAAACATCCATAGAAGGCCGCCTCCCATGGCGCTGACGAGCTGGACCGTCTCTCTTGCCATCCATATGGCTTGATGAAAGACATAGTGGAGCATTGTGGTGGTGTCAAGTATCTGGGAGTCTGTGTACTGCTACCAGAATTGGATAAAAATAGTTATTTTGAGATGAGCAAGTTGGGAAGTATGTCATTGATCATTTTGAGATAGAAAGCAAGACGTGAAATTTTCAATGTTTCCATCACCACTTGAAATGCACATATTGACATTCAGCATTGGTTCCAGGGATGTGCTACAACAGCGCGCATCCTCGGAAGGGGTGAAAGAATAGTAGCAGTCATGGATAGGGAGCAGAGGTCAGAGCTGTCTAGAGCGTCTTCCTTGGGGTTTTACCTCTGAGGAATCACACTGAAACCGTTCATCGCGGACCTACACTCCACAGGCCTGATCCCAGAGATGGAGGAAGTAGAGTCCTTGGATGGACGCCGACCAAGAGGAGGGAACATCGCCGGCAAGCATTGCCGACGTCGCCCCAGGACGAGAAGGTTTGGGCTCCACAACCGTGACGCTCCTCTCCTTCGCCCTTCGGTCCTTGGCAATGGATGCACGAATCTCCGCGATGGCAGACTTAAAGTCCTCAGAGCCCTCCACCTCTGGGAAATCCATTGCCGCTGATTCCTGTGTGCACTTGTTGCCCTGATGCACCACCGGCGGAGAGAGAAGAGTAGTCGGGTTCTTCCCTTCCTTCACATTCAACGACGGAGGCTCCTGAAGCAACGCGTAGTCCGGAGGTGGCTGCGAAGTGTGGCAGTGGGGACACATGGTACATGGCTCCATGTCATCCTCACACAGGTATTCTGCTTCGAAGCCATGGTGGCACTCTACACAGAATGTCAGTGCAGCTGGACGTACCAGTCGGATGAGATGATCAAGTGGTGAGGCTGACCCCTCATGACTGGGGGAGCGTGTCGGCTCCTTTGGCCCATCATGCCG
>JASAON010001343.1:0-15368 GCA_030849065.1 Jaenimonas drosophilae
CACAATCGAGTTGAGATGCTCCTCCTCCTGGTATACATTCATTGTTAATGAGTGAAGCTGTAACAGTAAAATAGGTAGTAAATATTGAAACAAGAAAAAATTCCTCAAAACATCGACCGAAGAGAAACGAGCAAAACCGACAGATTCCACGCATCCCAATGAGATGTTCATTAAGAAAAAGGGGGGGAAGTGGGGGGATGATGCGATGTGGAGTGTATTCGTTGACGATGTATTTGGAGGCAACAAGGAGAACGAGATTATAGTACACCGCAACAGTCTTCATCCAGAACAACACTCTTCAACTTCAGTAGGGAAAAAGAACAATCTCATGGTGGTCAAGAAAAAACCCTAACTGGTGATCTCTCATCATGTCCACAATGCATTCCTGTCGAATGCCACGCAATGTCGCTGTAGCATTCAGTACAGAAACACTTTTATGAAAACACAAAATAACAAAGTGCATCCACATCATGTGCAAATGTGCCTGAACCACGAAAGGCCCACCCAGAGCTGCAAAAGAAAACAAAGCAAGAAACATTCTGACGTCAAACCGTTTGATGAAGGAAACTCATACCATTTGCCGATCCAGTACACATAGACACACTTCAACGAAGTGTCCATCTCCTGGGCACATGCATCTACAGTAACTCCTTCAACAAAAGCATCACAACTTGCCTAAGGATTCTGACAGGAACCCACCACAGAAGGCCGCCTCTCTCCTTAATAGACTCTTGGACAAGTGAAGGGAATTGAATGCGACACCTCCACAATAAGAATGGAGCTCCACCATGAACCGCTCCACCCAAACTCTCAAATCCAGAACCACCACAAAACAAGCACATACCAGTAGGAAAATCAAGAAAAAACAAAGTTTCTGATAATGTCCCTCCGTACCTGATTCCCATCCATTACAAAAAAAAAGGCAAACGGGCCTACCTCCTAACAAAAACAGATGCACTAACAGTCTGTCACTACCCAAACAACTTCCAGAAGAGGCACTCACATCACCACAGAATTCCAAACAGAACAACTACGAACCAAGCACACATCACCCTTACCTTTCATCCACACGGTCCCCATCGGTCATCACGGAATACTGCTCCATTGCGCTTCCATCGGCCGACGGCTCCTCGGCAACATATGGGGCTGCAGACTTGCCCTTCATGTCATCCGTTAGCCAACTCGAGCCACCTCCTGCAGAATCACCCGCACCCGATTGACACAAGCGAGCAGGTGCAGCCATGCACTGGGCAAGCATGTTCAGCAACGAGTCCGCATACCGCTCCTCCGTCACACCCTTCCCACGACGTGGCACACGCAGTCCGCGCTCCTCACACTTCCCAAGAAGCACAACATGGAGTAGTACAAAGGAAGGCTAAAAATGAAGTGTTGCATTGAAAACTGTTGGACACGGGAAATTGTGCTATTTGGTGCTTGGGTGAGCGAATGTGGTGCCTATCGACGATGTGGAGAAAGGTGAAGGAGTACCGAAGTGAAATATGTAGGTGATTACTCGATTGGCGAGAACAATAGGCGGGCGTCATGTTAGAGACTTCTGAAATCTTGTGTAATGAAGGGCTATGTGATAAGGTATAGTTGTTTTGTGTCAATACTGGTAACTGCCCCTCTGGATCTGTGCAAAGTTGTAGCTGCAAAATAGAGTGTATGCTCTTGATAATAGTGGGAAAGTGAGATAAATATTCAATTACGTTTGTCTAATTGCTTAGGTGTGATGCGGGCGGCCTATTCAAAAGAAATCATTGGTAATCAGAAAAAAGGGTTGGGTGAATCTCTCATCCCAAAAGAAAAACATACGGGAAGGTTGGGGTCTCCATCTTCAAACGCTGGAGTATATGCCCAATGACACACAAATAGATTGCATCTGTTGAGTAGGGCGATTCCGGGAGATTCTCATTAATTACAAAAGCATACATAGATTGAGCGGCCATCAAGAGAACCTCCAACATGTCCGTGAGAGTGTTTTCTCATCTCCTCTGTTTGTGGAGAACTGAGCATTAGAACTTTTTCACCTCTTACCGCAACAGTGCTGTTCTGCGACCCTCTGTTATTTTTTACGTGCGTATTTCTGCGGCCGTGTGAGTTTGGTCCATTGTGTCAGTACTCGTACTGAGCAGTAATCAACTCGATAAAAATACTACCGCCTTTAACCACCTCCCACCACCCCTACGACACCATACCTCAAAACAAAAAACTCTCAGCCGACCTACATTTGTTCGTTTCACGACAACACCCATCACCTGTGCTGTACAGGAAGCTACGACAAACAAACTACAATTATCGTTTGCACATGCGCAAACCATAAACTCCACCAAAATAAAACCCAATGCACCGGAATCTCCGACCAAATAATTTCCGGTATGTGCGCTTGACCCGCTGAGTTGTGGGGGGTTGCCCAGTATAAAGGGGCGTGCGGTGCACATTAAATGCCGTACTATTTGGAAGTGGGGGGCTGGTGTTCAGGGAAACGGGGGGGGGCCAACACGTAATGCCGCTTTCTTTGGAAGCTGGGGGGGAAGGGGCTGTTCCCAGAGAAGAGGGGGGCCAACTTTCAATGCTGCTGTATTTGGAATTGGGTGCGGGGGGGGGGGGTTGTCAGGGTCAGGGGGCGTTCGGCAAACATGCAATGCCGCTTTGTTTGGAAGTGCTGAGGTGGTGGTCAGGGGAGGGGAGGGCCAACTTGCAATGCCGATGTGTTTGGAATTGGGTGCGGGGGGGGGGTTGTCAGGGTCAGGGGGCTTTGGGCAAACATGTGATGCCGCTGTGTTTGGAGTTGGAGGCTGCGGGGGGGGGGGGTGGCCAGGGGTAGAGGGGGCAACATGTAATGCCGCTGTGTTGGGAATTGGGTGGGGGGGGGATGTCGGGGTTAGGGGGCGTTGGGCAAACATGTGATGCCGCTGTGTTTGGAGGCTGCGGGGGAGGGGTGGTGGCCAGGGGTAGAGGGGGCCAGCATGCAATGCCGCTGTGTTTGGAAGTGGCGGGGGAGTGGGGGTTGGTTTGTTGCCAATAACATCGTCGATTGTGTAGGAATGCTGTGGGAGCACTGAACGCTGTGGGTACTGGTGAGAGAGGGTTGCAATTCAAGAGGCGCCGAATTTCTTTGCGGGCTTGTTACTGCGGGGTTGGAATGAGATTGCAGGGGTGGCGGTTTTGTTGCTGTTCGGATGAGGCAGGTGTGCTACTGTTTACTGTTTTGTTCCACCTCTGAGGTTGGTGCGGCTGTAGTTATTTTGCCTGGTATTGTTGTGCTCTAACATGTTCTCACCTCCGTCTTTTGCTAGATTTGAAAGGACTTTCTTGGTAATGTCAATTCTGCTGGTTGCTGAGGTGTATCTTGTCGTGGTACCTGCGTCGTTGATACTCCTGCTTCTCCTTCTGCCAATTTCACTGGTCTCTCGTGGAGTTTCCGCTGCGTTGCAGAAAGTTGAATCATTTAACAGCGGTGGTGTTTCTGCTCTGTCTGTAATCGCTGCAGCAACATTACTTGCATTTGTAACGGACTTCTGGACCTGGAGAGCTAAGTTTGCAGGCCAACGACCGCTCAGTAATGACATCAGTCTGGCATTTCAGTACGATGCGAAGCGCCTTCGCCTTGAGCGAAATCTCTACCTCCACTTTGTTGCCTGCGTCCTTTGCGTCGCCATAAAGAGGATCTCATTTCTTCAGCATGAATCAAAGGTGAGAAAATTGAAGAAGGAGGAATAAGTTGTGTGGGAGAACTTGATTGCTCCGTAGTATTCTGTATTTCAAACGCTATTCGTTCGAACAAGCTGTGTGTTGGGCTGAAGCTCTCCCAATCCTTTTCAGCTACGTGCATTCAATTGGTTTCTCTCCATGTTTTCTGTGGTACGGCAAAGCGTGTATATTTTTGGGTACACTATCATGAGTTACCCTTGTTGAGATAACGTGATGACACCGCTGGACTGTGCAGCTGTGTCGCTGAAGCTGGCAAAAGCTCTACAGAAGACAAACCCCTCCGGGTATGTCGGCCGCCAGGATGCACTCAATTTTTGCGATGTCCTCTTTCCAGATTCTGCAATGCGAAATCAGAAGCAATTTCGGCATGGCACGGTCTCACCTGGATGGCTGCGAGCTCTTGACATTGTTTCTCTTGGACGCCGTCTTGATGAAGTGAAAAATTCGGAATTCAAGGACGTTCCTCTTGAGCCGATTCTCACTGAGCGCATACTGCAGATGGGTAGATTTCCTAATGCTGCGTGGTCAATGCAACTGGAGCTTCTCTGTCTGTGGCGCAGGACGCATCAAAAGAGCAATTCCAGCTGTGTTCTTTCTTATCCACCAAGATTGTCGGCGTTAGGTACCAGGAGCTTACTCAACGCATGGAGTTTCTCGCCATCCAATGCTTCTTGGGTTGAGTCACTTTCTTTGTACAACACAGCAGTAGAGAATCAAGTATCTCGGAGTGATGGGCCAGAAATGAGTGTTTCTGACTTAAAGGGGATGCGGCATGTTGTTCTTACCACTCTCCTACAACAGAGGAGGTGGGTGAATGCCGTTCACTTTTTTCAACATGGGCTCCGCCAAAAGAGTTACCCTGGGCCTGTTACAACAGGGCTCCTTGTTCACCGTCTGGGTGGTGAGAGGCGCTGGATGGAGGCGTTAAGAATCTACAATCTATCCATAAAGATGGTAAGCGCACAGCATCGAAATCTTAGCATTGTAGCTGATCGTAGTGATTTAGCAAAGAAATGGGGAACGACGATGTCAATTGCGATTCTTGCGGTGAGTTCGTCGCGGCAGGAATTGATAATTCCAATGGTTCGTGCGCTGTCGTCATCTTCTATTTCAACTCCCCTGGCCAAGCTGGATGGCAACTTTCTCGCTGCAGTCGAGAAGCTGCAGACTATGACGGAACGCCGGGACGCTTTACGGGTAGCCTCAGATGCGAACCTACTGGACTACTACAAACTTGTGCGTGGACTTGTGTCAAAGGGACTGTGGCAAGATGCATTGGACACGTTTTCCGAGGGAATGCGTATGGCTCCACCAGCAATGACAAGAGGTGAAGTAGAAAGAGGGAGAATGCACCTCTTGCACGCGGCAAACTCCATGAATGTCATGATGGTTGTTGAGCAGCTCAACAGAGTTTGCAAGCGAAAAGATGGAGTTTTGCTATTGAGTGATCCGGAAGTGGAGTGTGTCTTCTCCAAGAGCTTGTCACCAAGGGCGATTCCTGGCGCGTGGAAGAACATGACCGAGCCTTTTTGGCAATACTGTCTTCGCGTGTTGAGTGCCAATTATCCTGGATGCGTATCCACTACGCAGAACAAGCTTGGGAAAGTCTCTCGATCTGATGGGTCACTCGCAACTGACAGAGCACTGCCGCCCAGCTGCCTTTCATTCCTACTGAAAAACAATGAAGTACCCTGGATGCTTGCGCTGAGGATTTTTTGTTGCTCCATTGAACCACACAGCAATCAAGAAAAGATGCCTGCTGCCCATAGTACTCAAATGAACTCTGGGAAGAAGTCTCCATCAAAAAATCTATTATGGCAGTGTATGATAGATCACCTGATCAAGCAAGACAAACATGAGCTCGTTTCCCAAATTCAATCTCTTGCTAGTGCCAGGGGCGTTCGCACCCTGCTCTCAGCTGCCTTCCTGATGCAATGCCCACTGAATATTGTGAGAAACTCTCTGAAATCCAGCGGTAATTATAGTGTCGTTGATTCTGGAACTTTGTTTCACATTCTTCGTCAGGACGCTCTGTTATTTGGACAGCTGACGCAGCACGGAGAATATAAACGGGTTCCTTTTTCGGCCTTGGCTAGATCACTTCAGGTCGTTTCGCTGCTTATAGAAAAGGATTGCGGAATTTCCAGGGTATTCCACACTCAGCCTGGCAACAACACTGTGGGGATTCAAAGAGTTGCTTCCAGGAGTGCAAACTCCTTATGTGACAGGTCATGGTTTCAGACGAGGCCGTCATCAGTGCACTGCGAAGTGCTAAAGCTAATTCGCGTCTCGGTTCCTAACATTGAGCAGCGGTGTTTTCTCTCCTACGAGTACTGTCAACTCCTCTTTGATGGTGACAAATCTTATGACTCACTCATGCAGCGTCAGAAGCTGTACTGCGCAACCTATGAAGCAATACTCAACCTGCTTCCCGTTTGTGGAAGCAATCTTTCCCCCTTGGTGTGGAGGAATTATGAACGAATCGCTTGTGACTTGTTGGAAGAATGCATGGTCAGTAGACGATGTGGGATTCCACCCACTCACATGCTTCTTCCCAACCAGATTGACCGGTTGCTTCCTCGCTTGCAGAGAATTGACCACCAATCTAAAACGCTTCTATCGACAACGTCAGATGTGTTGGCTTCACAGAGTGCTGCGCAGGTTAAGGTTTCGAGGAAGCTTGTGCAGTACAGTGTGAGATTTTTGACTAAGCATCGAGGTAAATTCCCTCCCCCCGAGGTGGATCCAGCTCTCCTCCATTGCCTCCTAAAGCTATGCTGTCGTATATCTGAATATGAAACCATTTTACAGCTGGGTGGCTCATTGAAATCTGAAGATGGCTGTCAGAACATGTGGGAGTGTGGGCGACACTTGATAGAGACCCAGAGTGGTTGGTTCGGTCCACAATCAGTGCATTCCGGTAGTTTAGCTTTGCTGTACCGTTTGTGTGCTTCCCAGGGTGGAACCAAGTGGAAAGATGCTTTATTCATTTCTTCATCGCTTACGAGTGACAAAAGCCCGGGATTACAGTGCCTGTCACCGAGACATCATGCCCTATTCGCATCGCTCTTTGGATGGGAGTGTGGACTTCGGTGGTGGCACTCTAAATTTCCCTCAGAAGTACTGCAACAGGTGGCGCACATCCCAGAAGCAGTTAATTATTGCCTGGCTCTGACGGACCTGAATGACCGTGATGCATGATTAAACAAATTAGAATGCCACCACTCCGTGTGACGAGTAAGCAACACCATGTGAAAATTTGAGCCAATAGTTTTTCCCTCCCTTCGATTGATTGCCTTGCACAGTACTGCTTTTTGCCATCGAGGTGACAGAGAATAGCTGCCTTCTTTATCATGTATCTGTGAGGGCCCTTCCGAATTCTGCGTATCCACTCGGCATAAAGCAGATGTTCTTGGATACAGTGCTGTTTTAGTGCTAAATACTAGTCTGTTGGCTGCAATCTAGTGGATTTCTTCCCACCCTTATTCACAGTCGTTTCCCATGGGAGTCATACAGAGGTTACCTTAGTGATACGTTCTTCGCGGTGAGAGTGAAGGCCAGTCACAGATTCTTTGATTGCACTTCAGTGTTGGAAGGCTTCTCCCGAACTCCTCCGCGTAATGGAAACCCAAAGTGCCTTTCGCGCGCTCCATTCCCCGTTGAGCATCGCACATGGAGAGCTTGTGCCTCACCAGGAATGGACGCCTGTCCGCAACGTGAGAAACAATTCTTGATCATTCCAGAGTTGAATCTGAATCTCCACTCAACCTCTTTTACCAATATGCCAGGCTCCGTAAGTTAGACGGCATCGTTTCTCTCTCTCTCTTTCCTCCTTTCTCCCCCATATTGTGTGTTTTCATAGCAAAGGCTTTGTGTCAACCCCTTTCGTTTCTCCGTCTCCCCCTTGAGTTGGGTGGGTCTACCCTTCAGTACGTCAAATCTGGTCAACTTGAGGCCAGCTCAGAATTTCCATCGCTCACATGCTGCTTCAATCCACACGACGGTTGTTCGCCACGGGTGTATGGCGGGCTGCTCAGGAGGCCGCACATTTTGACGTCTGCATCATTGGGGGTGGGCCTGGGGGCATAGCAGCGGCACTGCGGGCGGTGAATTACAATAAATCCGTCTGCCTGATTGAGCAACATCGGCTAGGTGGGGCGGACTTGTGGAACGGTGCGCTTCAGTCTAAGACCTTGTGGCAGTACTCCCAGGAGGTCTTGCAACTGCGTGGCGCACAGGCTCAGCGGCTCTATGGGGAGGCAATCCCGATGGAAGTTGAGGAAACTGTGGCTGCCGCACGGTTGCGGGAGGTTAGTGAAACGCGTGAGGGACAAATTGCTGCCGCACTGGAGGCTACCAAAGTGCAGATTCTGTACGGTCAGGCTACCTTCCTGCGGGATGGAGAAGTTCAGTGCGTGAATCGACGAAACAAGGAGTATGTACGTCTCTCAGCAGACTACTTCCTCATTGCTACTGGGAGCACGGCGCGGGAACACCCCTTTGTTGGGGTGGACGGGGATTTGGTAGTAACTTCTGACCACCTCATGCATCAACCCTTTCCCAAGAGCTTGGTTGTTGTGGGGGCAGGTGTTGTGGGCTGCGAGTTTGCTGGCATCTTTGCTGGACTCGGCAAAACGCAGGTCTCCATCATCGATAAGGCCTCACGTATCCTTCCCCGCGAGGATAGTGATATTGTCCGTCAGGTTGAGCAGCAGATGGAGCAGGCTGGAGTGAACATTCACCACGACACCTTCCTCTATGACATCCAGCCTTGGAAGGCGGACGATGTGGAGGCAGGGGGCAAGGGTGATGAGAACCCCACTGCTCGCAAAAGCGGGGTCCAGTACACCATTATGAATCGACGAACTCAGGAGCTAACTACATATCAGGTGGACCGAGCACTCATTGCTGTTGGCCGCAAGCCCAATTACAAAGGGTTGGGAATTGAAAATACCACCCTCAAGACCTACGATGGGCGTCTGGTGGTGGATGATTATGGTAGGTGCGTTAGCAGCGATAGAGTGTACGTTGTCGGAGATGCTTCTGGCGGACCGCAGCTCGTCAGCGTGGCGGAGGCGCAGGCAGAGATTGCCATTGACTGCATCTACGGAACGGGGATCCGCCGAAAGGTCTCGGAGCTTCCCGTCCCCAGCGTTGCCTTCCTCTCCACAGCCGTCGCAGCGACAGGACTGAACGAGGTGCAATGCCGTCAACAGAATATTGCCTACTACGCTGCCTCGATGGGCTTTGACCTCATCAGTCGCCCCGTTGCCGCCCTTCACACCGACGGGATGGTGAAAATTCTCGTTTCGCACGATGCCGCCAAGACGATCTTGGGGGTTCGCGCGGTAGGGATGAATGCGAGCACCTTGGTGGACCTTGCTACTCTAGCCATTGCCCGCGGGCAGTCCGTCTACGACCTTGTGAACCGTGTGGCCGCCTACCCCGCCGTCTCCCAGGCCTTCCAGGAGTGCTTGCGGGTACTCTTGGGCCAATCGCAGTTAAAGCCAGGCAATTTTGATCGTCTGCGACTGACGGAGTGGACCCCCGACCACTACGAACGCGGGGGCGCATATCAGTCGCAGCTACGCAAGCACCAACCGCAGTAGCTGCCTGGATGTCTTTGCGGAGGTATATATGGGTGGATGAACTTTCCATACGTATGCTGAAGTGAGTTGAATCCCGATGGAATGACAGTGGTGAAGTTCCTCCACATGATGAATTTCCTTCTGTATATCTCCCTTCGACACGTTGTCTTCGTGTTCGTATGAGCGCGCCGCTCCTAAATACTTCGGGTTTTTTTTTTCTGCGTGGCGTGGTGTGCCCCCGTTGTTGACTTCGGTCTTCATTGTGGTACACGATGGGTGCAGGGATGACACACTACGGGATTGTTTTCTATCCGTCGCTTCTTGGGACACCCCACCCTGTGTTCATGCTATCTACCCTTTGCTTACCTACTGCGAGCAGGCAGCTCCTCGTGCACACTCTTCATGTTTAGTTGCTATCTGCGGCACGTGATCCAGGGATTCCCCTACTGGCAGCAACTAAAGCTTTCCTCTCTCTCTCTCTCTCTCATTATCTCCACCATTGTGCTGTTTTGGTGTTAGCTGGTGTTGATCGTATCTTGCTGGACGTGTGCGGGAGCCACATCATCACTGTTCTCTTTTCATTGGCACATCATTATCTCATCAATACAATATCACGGCGACCACCCCTACACCGAAACACAAATACAAGGGTTATATTCATTCAATAAAGTACACGCAAAACCACCAACTTGGCGATGCGACGCAGCTGGATTCATCATCACCTCCCCGCCGCGGTGCTTCGCCAGCCCAGCAAGTATCCTCGCTTTGATCTCTGCATCATCGGCGCTGGTCCGGCTGGGGTGGCGGCGGCGGTGCGGGCGGTGAACTTTGGCAAGCGTGTGTGCCTCATTGAGTCTGGGCGAGTGGGTGGTGCGGACTTGTGGGGAGGGACGGTGCCGTCGAAGACGTTGTGGGACATGGCCACCTCACTCAGCCGCATATCATCACCAGACATTTGTGGCCGGTTGATTGATCCTGCGCCGGTTCAGAAGCTCCTCCACTCGGTCGATCCACAGCGTATTCTTCGCACCCTACGCGAGGTGAGTGAGACGAGGGAGAAGGAGTATCTGGAGGTGATTCAGTCGTCGGGGGTGGAGTTGCTCCACGGCAAGGCAATCTTCGCCGGAGCAAATGAGGTGGATGTGCACCGAGAAGGTACGGGTGAGTATCATGTGGTGGAGGCAGACCACTTCATCATCGCCACAGGAAGCCGACCACGGGAGCATCCGCTGCACCCCACCGACCACCGCCGCATCATCACCTCCGATGACATCTTTGAGCTCCCTCTTCCCTCGAGCATGGTGATCCTTGGAGGGGGCCCGATGGGCTGTGAGTTTGCCTCAACCTACGCCAAGTTGGGGCGTACAAAGATTGCCCTCATTGACAAGGCAGCACGGATTCTCTCCGCAGAGGATGAGGATGTGGCCCAGAGTGTTGAGGAGAATCTCTGTAGACGTGGAGTCACTATCCACCACGACTGTAGATTGATTGACTTGCAGGCAACGTCAACGGGGTGTGAGTATGCCATTCAGTCACGGGCTGGGGAGGATGCTCCTGTGGAGACTCATGAGGTGGAGTGTGCCCTTGTGGCCATTGGCCGAGAGCCCAACTACAATGGTTTGGGCCTGGAGAACACCGCGATGCGGGTACGTGATCACCACATTGAACTCGATGCCTTCAACCGCTGCATCCCCTACAACCACATCTACTGCATCGGGGATGCCTCCATGTACCGTGGCCAGGTACACCTTGCCCAGGCCTCTGCTCGTGCTGCGGTGCAGCACATGTTTAGCTCCACCAACAAGCCTACATTTCACTCCACAGAGCTCAAGAATGTGAGCTACGCCGTCTTCCTCGAGACGGAGGTGGCCTGCTTGGGTATGAACGAATCGCAGTGCCAGGCGGCGGGTCTAGCCTACTACGTTGCCAAGTATGACTACGCCTTCCTCTCACGTGCACTCATCATGGGTGATACGACGGGCTTCGTCAAGCTCATTGTCTCACGTG
This sequence comes from Jaenimonas drosophilae, assembly GCA_030849065.1. Taxonomy (NCBI): domain Eukaryota; phylum Euglenozoa; class Kinetoplastea; order Trypanosomatida; family Trypanosomatidae; genus Jaenimonas; species Jaenimonas drosophilae. The sequence continues at coordinate 11,310 of JASAON010001343.1, forward strand.
ATCGTCAGAAGCGGGTTCTTGGGGTGCGAGCGGTTGGTACACACGCCGGGAGCGTCGTGGAGGTGGTGTCACTCGCCATCCGCCACGAGGACTCCGTCTATTCCCTCCTCCACCTCAACGCCGCCTATCCATCAATGGTGGAGGGCTTGATTGAGTGTGCGCGGATGCTCGTTGGTCGTGGGTCGATGCAGGCCAACGTCACGGCTGGCATGACCATTCATGAGTGGTCCCCCGACACTGGGGTGGCCGTACCAACCACCCCGAAGCACTAACTTCCCCTCCCTCCTCTCTCTCTGTCTCAAATCCGTCCATCGCTGCTCGCTCTGCGCTGGCTGTGTGGCAGCTGCATCAGCCATGGTGATAATGCGGGTGTGGTTGAGCAGCAGCTGCATCATCGTTCATGTTGCGTGTTCATGTTGTTTGTTTTCTTCTTTTTTATACGTTTATACGCCTATTGCTTCGGTATGTGTGCGTGCTTGTTCTCTGTCCATCATATGACGGTGATGATGATGATGGGCCACGTGGCGTGTGTTTGTGGGGATGCGTGTGCGTGCAGCTCGCTACACGATATGATTTCTGCGCCACACCCTGACACCCCCTTCCCTTTCTCCCCGCCATGGGTGGTTGGATTTTTGGAGGAGGTGGGCCAATGGGTAGCTGTGTCCTCTCTTTGGCGTGGATCCTTCCATGGCCGCAGCCACCTCTCCTACACTTCCTGTCTCAACATGCAAAATGCACGGACTTGCGGAGGCATCAACTAGGATGATTCGCAATGACGATGCCGATGGGATTGAGAGAAGAACTCCCATTTCTCTGCTTTATGTGATTGATGCGCCGCTGTTGGAGTCGTAGTAGTGCACATACACACTGACACACATGCACACACGCAAACTTCTGTTCCATATCCGCAATACTCCCTTCACTTTGTGGTGGCAGGCTTTCCCACTCTACTGCAGGCTTGCTCCATAAGACAGGAGGCGTAAATAAGTTCGTGTGTAGTGCATCAAAACCCACACACCAAGTTCATTTGTCGTGAAGATGGACCAAAATGCTCTATTATTTTTCTTCTGCATATTTGTCAGTAGGATAGATCGTAGTTTCACCGTCACTTCCCCCAACTTAGACTCGTCCACACACGCACACACACACACACACACACAATCATACTAACCAAACAACAGGAGGAGTTTCTCTTGTGTGCGTGAGCTCAGTGTGTACACGTACGTCCCCCACCTCTCACGATCACCTACGCGCGTCGGTGTGTCTGAGGAGATAACGTATGAGTATCTCCACCACCACACAACCTCGATCAACTTTCTATCCGTAGACGCCGATCACCATCTTGTGGTGTGTGCTCGTAGCTTTCTTTGATCGATCCTCATCTTCCTCATCATCATTCGCTTGCATATATAACAAACATAACTAACCAAACAATCAGGCCGCAGACGAACGACATGGAAGGGGACCGTGCATCTCCACCACCCTGCAGCAGCATGGCTTTGGATCTCGATCAGCTCATCCGCAAGTTGCTTCTCTGCCCCCAACACAATAGTACTGCCAATCTCCACAACAGCCACGCCGGCATCAATCATCATCCACTCCAGCAACCACCATCGGTCTCGGCACCCTTTGCCCGCCAGTCACGTCGCCAGGCATTTGAACAGAGCCGACTAGAAAACCGCGGTCTCGCAGCCGAGGCCGCCCATGGCGGGGCAGCCAGCACAGCATCTACAGTGGGTGGTGGCACACGATCCCCGCCATCGACGGAGAAGAAGGGACGACGCAGTAAATCACCGTCCATTGGAGGCAGCAGCAGCTCCACCCTCGCCCCCTACCCCACACACATGACGGAGGAGGAGGTCTATGAGCTTGTGCTCCGCAGCCGGCAGGTGTTCATGTCGCAGCCCATGCTGATTGAGATGGAGGCACCGGTGCAGATTTGTGGGGATATCCACGGTCAATACCACGACCTCCTCCGCTTGTTCGAGCTAGGTGGGTACCCACCCGAACGCAACTACCTGTTTCTGGGTGATTATGTGGATCGTGGAGATCAATCCATTGAATCGGTGTGCCTCCTGCTGGCCTACAAGGTCCGCTTCCCAGACAACGTCTTCTTGCTTCGTGGCAACCACGAAACGAGCAGCATCAACCGCATTTACGGTTTCTTTGATGAGTGCAAACGTCGATATAGCATCAAGCTGTGGAAGTGCTTCACCGACACCTTTAATTGTATGCCCGTGGCGGCGCTGGTGGGGGAGCGCGTGCTCTGCATGCACGGCGGACTGAGCCCGGAGCTGCGTAGTTTGGAGCAGATGCGCTTGATTCTTCGCCCAACGGATGTGCCCGACACGGGTCTTGTGTGCGACTTGCTGTGGGCTGACCCAGGAGAGGCTGGGGCTACTGGGTGGGGTATGAATGATCGTGGGGTGTCGTGGACCTTTGGCGGGGATGTGGTGTGCGCCATCACGGAGCTTCTGGACTTGGATCTCATTTGCCGCGCACATCAGGTGGTGGAAGCAGGCTACCAGTTCTACGCTGATCGACGCCTCATCACTGTCTTCTCCGCGCCAAACTACTGCGGTGAGTTCAACAACGCCGGGGCGATGCTATCTGTGGATGCAAACATGCGTTGCAGCGTTCAGCAGGTGACACCGAGCTACGACGTCAACGTCTTTTGTTGATGTTTCATGCGAGAGTAGGAGGCATAGTCTCGTGAACTACGAGAGAGGCTTCCTGTTATTGTACCCACAATATGACGTAGGTAGGAACACATCATCAATTCATTGAGCTCTCCGACTACCTCTGCGTTCATGACGTGTTTTAGTGCTTCGGCAGATTGATCAACATGCGTTGTTGATGCTCAACCACTTTCTCACTACCTCATTTCGCTGCGTTTCGTAGACAGCTTTCCTACGCACGTGGTGGATGGGGAGATGCACCGCGCGTGGAGTGCTCTACATGTGTACTGTGAGATTGATGGTCCACCCACTCCCCCCTAACAACACCATAAGTTTGACTGCAGAAGCACGTGAACGTGGCTACCGTGGATCGAATGTGGATGAATTCTGCGTGCGTCACTGCGATGAATGAAGTCAAGCTGCCACATCTTTTCCATGTACGATGCATGACCAAATGCTCTACCACAACGTTGACCAGTTCTACTTCTCTTCTATACCCATCATCTTCTGCATGTGTTCTACCGTAGTATAGTAAGGATAGTTGTGTTAGCGAGCGTAGCTTAGCTCGCTAGCTTACACACCCAACAAGGAAGCAGGGCCGCGGATCTTCCCTGCCATCTTTCCCTGAACTCAGCTAGAACATCCCTTGTATTTCTCTTTTTTTGTGTACACTTGTGTGTGTGTGTGTGACTTCACTGCGTGTTGCTTGACGGTGTACACGTGAAGGGTAGGGCCTTCACTTGATTGGTCATCAAAACCTTTCCATTTTCATCTGTCAAACACAACAGCTACTACATCCACCATGTCTGGAGGAGCTCCACTGCCGGCATCGATGATGCCTCTTCAGAAGATTGATGAGGTGCGCTTTGAGATATTCAAGGAGAAGCAAATCAAAAACTACGCCGTCTGTGCCATTGAGTCCGCCATGTCCTTCTCCAACGGCGTGGCGGTACGTGGTGGCATCAATGACCTTCGCATGGGCAGCACCGACTATGATGTGGATTGCGAGACCTGCGGGCTGCGTCATCCGGAGTGTCCTGGCCACTTTGGTTATGTTGAGCTTGCCGAGCCACTCTTCAACATTGGCGTGTTTGATTTGGTTCTCACCGCACTCAAGTGCGTGTGCAAGGAGTGTGGGTCCATCCTCTTTGATCGTGATAGCCCTGTGGAGATGAAGCGCCTGTCTGGATTGTCGGGCATCAATCGTCTTCGTATGGCTGCGCGCATGTCAGGAATGATGTGCAAGCATGGTTGCCAAGCGAAACAACCGCGTATTGGGCGCTTCGTGGGCATCTATCCGGGCCTGCAGGTGAAGGCCACCTTGGAGGAGCAGGATGTGGTCTGGCACGCCGACACGGTGCTGCAGGTGTTGAACCGAGTG
>JASAON010001344.1:0-15445 GCA_030849065.1 Jaenimonas drosophilae
TCAATGAGTGGCCCGCTGTGTTTCCGATGGTGGATTACGTCAGTGAGATTTACCGACGGACCATGCCAGAGCAGTGGCAGCGCCAGATGGATGCAATCCCAGATGTGGTTCGCATTCACAATTCTCCATTCTCTACACTCACCATTAACTCTCAGTTCCGTACAGCCTCTCACACCGATGCTGGGGACTTCGATGACGGATACGGCTGCCTTGCCTCCCTCGAAGGCGACTATCAAGGCCTCCACCTTACCTTCGATAACTTCCACGTGAATTACGTCATTAGACCGGGCGATGTGCTCGTCTTCAACACACATCACTTTCACTCCAACACAGAACTGGAGCTGCTCGATAACAGAAAGTGGAGTAGACTGACGTGTGTCTTCTACTACCGTGCATCTCTTGGTGAGCCAGCAGGCTACAGCGAATATCGCCGTCGCTTGCTCAACGCGAAGCAGGTCAAGAAGGCGACTCTTTTCCAGACCATTGTTGAGAAACCAAATGGGGTGAATCTGAACAGAGCCGCGGAAGTCCATCCCATCTCACTGACTCCCTTTGGCCTCCTGGAGGCCATTGGAAACATGTGCCACTGCCGACCAAAGTCAAGAATTGTGCATCAGTGGCTTCTGGACGTGCATGAGGCCACGGAGGCCGGCCGACCAGAAGAGCTTCTCTTTGGTGAAGTACTCGTAAACCTCGATGGACTGCCTGCGCGTCATGCGGATGATATCGTCCGAGTGCACTCCCCCTCGTACTTTTATAAATCTCCAGCGATGGGCGGATTTAAGGACTTCGACGAGATTCCCGCCACGTTTGCCGAGAAGGCGAATTTTTTTCAGGTGGAGAACCTTTCAGAATACATCAACTCCGAACTGGTTGATCTCTGGGCCGACGCTCGCTGTCAGTGGCTGGGGAAGGTGAAGGAAGAGTGGGAAAGTATGGTGAAACGTTCTGCAAATCGCGAATCGTTCATGTGGAATAACCGCTCCGACCTCACCTCAACCTTTTTCGAGGCATGCGAAGTGGCTAAAGCCGTTTTTCTGGATCTTCGAGAGAAGGAGAGTGCCATACCCCAACAAGAGGAGACCTTCTGGACTCTCTTTGCCTGCCACTTGCACCGCGCAACGGTGACTGAGCTACGGATGCCTGAGACCGCCATCACACTGAAGAAGCTCAACGTTAAGCTAAAAGACTTTAACTTTGGCGGAACGCGGTACTTCAAGGACATGGACGATATTGAGCAGCAGCGTCGGTTGGACCGCCGTCAGCGTATTGAGGAGGCTCGTCGGGCAGGTGGTGCTCAAAGCCGTGTGAAGCAGCCCAGCGAGTGGGCCAAAAATGATACCTTTGACTATCAGACGGAGGACTGCGTGGTAGACTACACGAGTCTTGGTTTCGCCACACCCGCAGAGAACGCCGACCGCGCGGTGGATGTTGCCCTGTATTGCAAATGTGCCAATCCCAATGCCATTCCAGACGTGGTGGAGATCCTCATTGTCTTTCCGCGCCCGTCGGCACCGCCGCGGCGTACGACGGCGCCCGCAAAACGAACATCCCGGGAACCCTGCGGGGCGGAGTATTCTCGAATCATGGAGAACCCAGCCGCTTTGCGCATACTGCACGGCAGTACAGCAGATGGCTCCTGTGTGGTGAACGACCCGGGAGCCTCCCTCCCCCCTCCCACCATCTTCAAAAAGGGACGTCTCCAGATTCACTACGCGTACGCTGATGAGCTCCCCACCCGTCGGTTCCACTTTACCATTTTGCAGCATGCCCTCATTGGCCAGCCCGATCCAGAGGCGGCAAAGGCGATGATTGAGAAGTGCCGCTCATTTACACGAGGCTGCGTGTTTGTTTTGGAGAGTGAGCTGTGGTGCCGCCAGCATTACACCATTCACAGTACTATCCGGGAAGCTTATGCGGAGGTGGCAGAGGGATGCTACCAGGACCTTCTTCGTGCGCGATATGGTGTCCGCGATGCGGTGGTCCGGACTCGTCCGCAGCTTCGAGAGCTCGTTCCTGATCTGAGTGCGATCTATAAACTTCGTGGCTCCCCGCTCAATTCGTTGATTCTTCTGTGCTCCACGCAACGTGAAGAAAACACCGAAAGACAGTAGCTCCCTCCTGAAATTTATACAGTTGTCAAAATACTCTGTTCATCATCATCATCATCATGTCACTCCTGCCGCCATTCTTCCTCGCGTGAGTGTGCGGTCGGTTCTTGTGTTTTGTTCTTTTGTTTTTCTTTGTTCTTCCCACAGCCACAGTACCTCAACTCATGGTGGTCGCGGCTGATGCGCGCATACAACTGTCACAACCTCTGGGATGTACGGGTGTGTGGGCCATCGATTCGGTGGAGCCACCAACTCTAACTAGCTCTGCCGACTTGTTTTCTTCTCCACAAATGTTTGAGCATTTCTCTGTGTAGATGCGCGAGGTCTGCTGTTGAGCGCTCACGTACGTGCCGTGTGGTGCGGCGGCGTGCGAATGGAGAGGGTCCATGCAGTGGGCTGACACGAGGCTCGACTTGATAAGTTTGGTATTTCTTGGTGGAGCAAAGGAGGCCTCCCCTCCTATCTCCCCCGACCCTACCTTCTCAGCTGCTTCATTGCTTTTGGTTCTCTCTCTAACCCCCAGGTGGTCGCGTACGCCAATTCTTTTCATTCCCAATGAATCACCCTCTGCGTTTCTCTTGGCGTCCACGATATGTGTGATGGGGGCTTGCACGCCGGCCTGGCAGATCCATCAGCCGTGGAGTAAAAGCGGCCAGTACCCTCGATTTTTTTTTCTTGTTACTTTCGGAGACACAGTTGCTCCAGATGAATGAATGAATGAATGAGGCCAGCATCACTGTTTGTTGGCCCTCCCCCCTCCCCCTCCATCGCTCTGCGCACACAACTTTTGTGACGCAGTACGACGCGCATTGATGGTCATGGACCAAACAATAAAGAACCGCGTGTGCTTGCCAAGTTTGTGATCGGTATGAGCTGATGGGCGCTGTGTTTGCTTCTTTTTCTCTGTGGTAGCGTAGACGCGTTATCTTCGGCCTTTCTATGAGTGTGCGTGGGGCATATGACACTCTTTCGTTTGATTGCTTTTGCCCGTTGTTTCTTCTTCTTCAGTGGTGATTTTGCTGTGTGAGGGCCTGGAGATGGCTACGTCTCACACCTGTTAAGTAACTTGGTAGGCCCCACCCTGAGGCTTTGCTGAGCGTTTGATTTGGCCCAAAGCCATGGACAAACACAATGTGTTCGAGATGTGCCGGCTTGCAACGCTTCAATCAGCTCCACATTCAAAGTGAAGCCCACGTGAACGCATGGTGTCTGCCGCGTGCTAACTTGTTTGTTTTTCAACGCATCTAGCTTATCCGCGCCGGGGGGTGTCCTGTTTTCGGCTTTTGAGTTCAGGATGGCCCACACAGCAAGAAGTGGTAAGTTGTGGGGCCGAGAACTCCCTCAGGTTACTCCCATCCATCGTATTCCCTCCACAGCCCAGCCCTCCCATCATCACTCTCTCTCTCTCACTATCTTCTATCTCTCTCTTTCTCTCTTCCGTTTGTGGCTTTACCTTGAAAACGTCCTACTCAGCTGGGATGATGTGATGGATTGATTGTTGAGGTGGTTGCTGCTGTGGTTATTGTTGTTGTCGTTGTTGTTGCTGTTTTCGGTTTCTTTGCTTCCGTGGGAGAGCTCAATCAAATACTCGTGTTGATGCTGTTGTTGTTATTCCTATATTTTGGTTTCATCTAGGTATTTTCCGTGTCTCCCCTTGATACGCTTATGTTGTTAGTGGCTGTTGTGGCGAAATTTCTGTTGTTTGTTTGTTTGTTTCTTCGTTGTTGTTGTTGTTGATATCTTCTGTCCTCTTCATCCGTACCGTCGTCACCGCTTCTGCTTTGTTCGTTCTGGATGAGGATTGTTGTCGTTCCGCCACTCACAGACCACTTTTTTTTTTGCTCTCTTTTGTACCCGCACTTTATTTAGCAGTAATTCACGATAACGGTAAAACATCTGCGAACATCCATTCCATCCCTCTCGTCTCCACTATCCCGATAAGTCCTCTCACGCAGCAATACAGAGGAAGTTGGGGACCATCACAAAGCCCATATGGTACCATGCTGCCCTCCTCCATTTCACACTCCACTGGCCCTGCTACCACAACAGGAAGTATTTAGCGCTGTGCAGGGGTTGCCAGGGGCGCAGGTAAGACTCCCAATAGACGAATTGAATGAATCATGAAGTTCATCCATCATGGTGCTGATTGTTATGATGGTGGGGTTTGTGTGTGTGTGTGTCAGTGATACATATGCTGCTTTTTCTTTTCCCTCTATTCCCATTCGAAGACTGACTTCTTCTTCACTACACAAAACAGCATCACCAACATCATGGGCGGCAGCGGATCTAAGGCGGCGGCACTCTCCTTCGAGGACATGAATGCCCTTGTCTCAAGCAAACTGAGCGGAAAGGAGGCGAACACGTTCATCCTTGATGTGCGCGGCGTGTCTGAGGTGAAGTCAAGCGGTATCATTCCGACCGCGGTGAATGTACCTCTCGATCAGCTCGATTCCGCTCTCAAGAGTACGGCCGAAGACTTCCAAAAGACCTACAGCTCCCCTAAGCCCGTTGTTTCTGACCGCGTTGTGACGTACTGCATGCGCGGCATGCGTGCAGAGAGTGCCGCCAAGATTATGACCTCTAACGGCTACACCTCCGTCGAAGTTTACCCAGGCAGCTGGTCCGAGTGGTCCAAGAAGTACATCAAGTAAAGTAAAAGTTTGGTAGATCACTTCCAACACGTGGGAAGCCTCTAGGATATACCTCAACAATCCCAAAACCTCTTCGATACGTTTATCAAAACACTCTCCCTTGTTTTTTTTTTTGCGCCGTCCTGCATTTATCCATACACCAAATGCTTCCACCTATCGTGATTCTGGCGAATGGAGGCACCTCACGTGTGTTTGTGTTGTTCGATGTTTGTTTTGAGGCGAGATGGAAAGCCTCTCGGGACCTTCATGCTCGCCTCGCGTGTATTCATGTTCTCATCAGCGACCTACACCAACTTACTCTCTCCTCACGGTTCTCACGGAGAGCGGTGGTGATGATGATCTCTTTACTTACTCACTGCTGTTTCTCTTCATACTTTCATACTTGCTCCCAAACTAGATCTGCTCTCCAAACAACCACCAACACTTTCCCACTCACCATGGCTCCTTTGTCCTACGATGACATGAAGGCTCTTTCGGCCAACAAGCCAGCAAACACGTTCATCTTTGATGTGCGCGGCACCGATGAGGTGAAGTCCAGCGGTATTATTCCTGGTGCCGTCAACGTCCCACTCGATCAGATGGATGCCGCCGCCAAGAGCTCCGATGCCGATTTCACGAAGACCTTCAACTCTGCCAAGCCCGCCAAGTCGGACCGCGTGGTGACTTACTGCATGCGCGGCATGCGAGCAGAGAATGCGGCCAACATTCTTACAAGCAACGGATATACAAACGTGGATGTATACCCAGGCAGCTGGATGGAGTGGTCCTCGAAGCAGTAAGTCAGTCCCCCTCACCACGAACTCAAGCTGGGAGGATAACGCTCAAAATCTATTTTTCTTTTGTCCTAAGATGGCAAGACAGGATGAGTGTGGCTAGTACCCATGACGTGCGAGTGTAGCAACCTATACTCATACAGTAGAACTCCATGAAGCACACATGACTTCATCCTTCGTCCATACACACCATCCATACACACACAAAACAATCCAAATCCTTCATGTTTTTACGTATGAAAAATCCTCCCAAACGCTACCTTGTTTTCTTTTCAATTTTGATTTGTTACGCCGTCAGGACTCTACGCCTTCCGACGTCGCTTGGTCCTCGTCGGCGCCAACAATGCCCAACATGCAAACTCACTCCCCACAAACATGTTTCATGATTCATCCACATGCACGAGTTAATTCACCAAAACCATGTCTCTCTTTCTCTGGTGTTGCTGTTATTGTAGGCGTGAGGATGCGTAGGTCGAAGTTTCTGTGGTGGGGCGACGTTGGAACTGCGCAGGTACGCCAGCTTGTTGCAGCAAAGGATGCCGTCGTCCGCTCACGCCGAGATAATCTCGGGTGGTCAACGGTGAAGAACATGCATCTGATTGACGTTCGCTCCACACATGAGGTGGCCAGTGGTGGCTGCATTGCTCACGCAGTAGTAATACCACTGGCCATATTGGCCGATGTGTTGCGGATGCCAGTGGACGGCGGTCTAGTTGAGGACGATGACTTTGAGGAGGTCTTCGGCATCGAGCGGCCACTTCCTGGGGAGACCCAACTCATTCTCTATAGTCACAGTGGCGGTCGCTCTACGGCGGCGATGGAGGTACTGGAGCAAATGGGATTCACAGAGTGCAGCAACTACTGCGGTGGATGGGATGAGTGGCGAGGAGCTCATGCTCATCCAACGGCCTAATTTTGAGTGTCTGTGTGTGTTCGTGGTACTCACGAGGCGAGGTTGTTGTGCTACCTTCATTCTTCGCGCCAATCATCCACTTGTTTCTCTCTCTCTCTCTTCTTGTTTCTCTTCACTTTGTTGGTTCGGTGTTGAAGCGCTGGTCTGACCTCATTTCTTCGTTCGATGCGAGCACTTCACTTGTGGGGAGTGCCTCTGATTGGGGCTGTAACTGGACGTGGCGCAGGACATCGATTTAGCCCATGGCCTACATCGTGCAGAGGTGCACGTTGGTGCTCCACCTCCATTCCAACGGAAGAGGAGGTGCGTGAGGCCTATCGCATTCTTGGCGCAACACCAACATCAACTTTTGCGGACGTGAAGAAGCGCTACGGCGAGCTGGCCAAGCAGCACCACCCCGACGTTGCCGCTGGAGCCCCCTCCACGAGTGGCAACACCGACCGTATGGCCTCCATCAACCAGGCCTACACAACCGCAAGCCGCTTTCACAAGGCTGGACGAACGCTCTCACCCCCAACCTCCTCGTCATCCTCCAGCCAGGGCTCGAGCTACCAAAGTGAGTATCGCCCATGGCATGAGGACGTGGATCCGCTTCTCTATGAGATGATGTGGGAGCAGATGCGCCGTCAGAACGACGAGGAGGCGTTCCAGCGGGCGATGCATGCGGAGAAGCAGGAGTGGAGCTACACACAGAGCGGATGGGATCGGCAGCCGCGGGGCAACTCACGCTCTCAGCGCCGTCGCCAGCGTGAGAGTGACGCGAAGGCTCGCAACACGTCGAACAAATCCAGTAACAAGAACAACAACAGCTCTAATAACAACAACAACAACAACAACGGCAACGGCAACAGTCAAGGAAAGCAGACGGATTCGTCTTCTGAGAGTGATAACTGGGATGAGGCCACCTCTTCCGCTCTTCTCAACATGTACCAAGACGGCAAAAGCTTCGACTTCATCGCCAACGCGCTGGGTAAATCCGTTCCTCAGGTGCTCGCTCACTTCAACAGGAAAGTGGGCTCATCCAACAACCGCTCGAAGCGGAGGTCATCGCCTCCGCGACGGAAGCAAGCCGCTCGATGGCGTGGCGGTCCTTACGATGGGGGGCCGTGGGCTCACTACGCGGAGGATATGGAGCTGCCAGAGATGGAGGGCTACGAAGATTTTGATGAGTTCGAGGGGGATGACATTGATCCCTACGGCTATGGTGCCGGGATGGATGATCCGTACGCACCTGGAGCCGTTCCCTTTCGTGGCGCACACATGATGTCAGGCAGTGCGCCATACAACCGCAACGGCTACCGCCCCTACACAAAGAAGACCAACAAAAAACAATAGCTCAACAACACAACCTTTCCATCAACACACTTGAGTGCTCCTCACAGATCTTGTTATCCACGTAATGCTTTGCTATAATGCGTCTGCGGTGGTATGTGGTCCCAACCTCCGGTGTTTGTGTGCGTGTGCGAGCTCTTGTGCATCTTCATCTATGTTCTTCTTCTACTCACCCTTTACATTGTTGCGTATCATGTTAGTGCTTCCTTCGTCAAGAGAGAGAGTGTGTGTGCGTGTAGTTACGTGTTGCCCTTGGGTCCAAGTGGATAACTGCATACTCACATAGTTGCCGCAGCACTCAATAACAACAAGAAGAACATATTCATTGGTGAGGGCATCATGTCTTCTCGTCGTGGTGGCAATCCTCGCTCCTGCCAGCTGCTCTCCGCTGGCTGGCATCTGATTGTTTTTTTCCTCGCACTGATTGCGGATGTAGTGGGTGTTGCTCTTCTCAACATTGTTGTGGCTCGTGCGCATCAGGTGCCCATCTTCTCGCCATCATCAGTAACTGCGTTTCGTAATGCCGCAACGGATCTGTTATTGATTGGGTCGGCTCGTGTGGTGATGTTGCTCATTGCCTTTACAAGCATCAACTACTTTGGGGCACAGATGCGGCCCGAGCATGCGGAACAGGGGGAGGAGGAAGACGACGGCCCTCACTACGAGTCTGTGTCAGTGGGGGCGGAGGATGAGCTTGCGGTGCTGCGCTCAGGTCACGCCATCCGTCATCGTTTTCTTTCGCTGACGCGCGTGGTGTTTTTGCTGAGCTTCTCCATTTGTGCGCTTGCCAACCTCCACGTGGCCCTCAAGTGCCTCTTCTTTGACTTTCCCACCCCACTAAGCGCGGTGCTGATGGCCATCACGGTGTTGTGGGTGAATGTGGAGGTCTTCGCCCTCGACGGCTACATCACGGCAGTGAGTAGTGAAGGCCATATTGATGTGCCAGAGTTGCACAGTCACCGCCTGGACTTCAACCCAGCAGTTGTGGGAACCAACTGTGATGTGTGCAGCCACTCCATTGTAAAGGAGGGGCTGACCTGCCCTTCGTGCGACTTTGATTGCTGCCTCGGCTGCTACCGACAACAAGTGCGTGAAGGTGAGGAAGGTGATGAAACCCGCGCACGCCGCCGCCGTCATGCAGTGGAGCCCCTCTCCACCATGGCCTTGGTGTGCAGCGCACTGCACCTACTCTCTTCGTTTTGGGGTGTTGTGGTCATCTCCCTCACCTGCCTCGCCCTCGATCGTGGTATTCACGTGCTGTTGCCTAACCTTCAGGGCAAGGTGATTGACTCCATCATTTCCAAGGACACCAACTATTTCGCCCACTGCCTGACCTTGCTCGTGGCCTACTCGGCCCTCACCGTGGTGTTGGGGGGCATCCAATCCTTCTGCACGACCCTTGTGGTGCGAAACCTCACCATGGGTGTGCGGGAATCCCTCTTTCGGCGGCTTGTGTATCAGGATATCGCCTTCTACGACCGCACCACAGTGGGCTCCCTCACTGCCCGCATGACGAATGACGTGCAGGCGATGGTGCAGCCTGTGGGCACCCTCCTCAATTCCGCTCTCTCCAACATCATTTTGCTGGCGGGCGGCGTGGTTATGTGCTTCACCGTGAGCTGGAGGCTGGCGATGATCTCATTTGCGGTGATGGGCCCGATGGTATACATCACCACCACCTACACACGCTGGTCCGCACAGCTCAACCGCGGCGTGTGGGATGCCCTTGCCAAGGCTAACGGCACCGCCACGGAGGTTTTCACCAACATCCGCACCGTCCACGCCTTCTCCACACAAGAGTTGGAGCTCGGCAAGTTCTCCGAGTCCATGCGTCATGCCCTCAGCCGGACCCTCCACGATGCCCTCGGCTACACCGCCTCCTACCTCATCACCAACCTCCTCGATCTCGGTGCCGATGCTCTCATTCTCGGCATTGGCGGCTATTTGGTGCTCACACGCCCACACGAGCTCACCGTTGGCCAACTCGTCACGTTTCAGCTCTACGCCTCCATGATGACCTCTGCCTACCAAGGCGTGACGGGGGTACTCACGCAGGTCACGCGGAGCGCGGGGGCGGCGGAGCGGGTGCTGAACATGCTCAACGCCGAGCCGAGCATGGATCCTCGCCGCGGGGAGGTGCTGCACAACCTGGAGGGCAAGCTGGAGCTCGACGAGGTTGAGTTCTTCTACCAAACACGCCCTGATCGCATGATCCTTCAGCACGTCAACCTCACGTTTCCGAGCAACCGCATGACGGCCATCGTGGGCCGGTCGGGTGGAGGCAAATCCACCATCATGCACCTCCTCCTGCGCATGTATGACCCTACAAGCGGAGTGATCCGCGTTGATGGCCACGACCTCCGCGACCTCTGCCTGGAGCGGCTCCACCACAACATTGCCGTGGTCTCTCAAGACACGCAGCTGTTTAATACGACGATTGAGCAGAACATCGCCTACGGCATGGAGGATGAGTGTACGTTGGAGGAGATCCAGGAAGCGGCGCGAGAGGCCAACGCCCACGAGTTCATCGCAGATTTTCCGCAGGGCTACCAAACACCAGCGGGGGAGCGCGGCGTACGCCTCAGTGGAGGTCAACGGCAACGCATTGCGATTGCACGGGCGCTTCTCCGAAAGCCACGCGTGCTGCTGCTCGATGAGGCCACGAGCGCGCTCGATGCTGAGTCTGAGGCACTGGTGCAAGGAGCCCTGGATCGGCTAGTGGGCAACTTACAGCACCAATGCACAATCATCATCATCGCTCACCGCCTCTCCACGGTGATCCATGCCAACAACATTGTTGTGATGGATCAGGGTCGTGCGGTAGAGCAGGGAACGCATGAGGAACTTCTCAGCCGCCGTGGCGCCTACTGGAACCTTGTGCATCGGCAGCTGAGTAGCGGCAAGGCGCAGCTGGATTTTGACGAGTTACCGAGCGAGGTGGACGGAAGCCCAACACTGACGCAAGGTGATGCAAACACATCATCATCATCAGGGCCAAACATCATGCGCCGCGGTGGCGGCCGGTTTCACTCGTGAGTGAGTTTGAACGTGACACACACGGATTATCTTGGTGTTGCTACACCACACAACCATTTGCTCCAATTATGTTTTTTGCTACCCTCATCACCATACTCTACCACCCACTCGACGCTTATTCGTCATGGCGAAGAGTTGCTCAGGGCCTCCCCTAAACATGTTTCCTTCTTTTTTGGTGATCTGCTCGACGATTTGCTACGCATGGAGGGCTTCGTGAGCAGTTGCGATGCTCATGAAGCTCTCTCTTGCACACTATCAATGGCCCACTCGGTGCCAGGTACCTTGCATCGCCGACCACACCATCATTCTCCAGTGACCTAACCAACCTCTTGTACTTTGCTGTTTTTTTCTGTTTTTCTTTGGTATTTTTGTTTGCGTCTGTCTTCTTCATGAATCTAGCGGCGTGGCAACGCTCGTGGCTGACCTCAGCCTTCGCATCGAACCCCGGTCCAGACACCACCACAACACTGCGGCGCAGTGTTTTGTGCGATGATGTAGCAATGCTCAATATTCCCCTTGTCACGTCATGTCTTGACGTGTTCAACTAATC
The DNA here is from genome assembly GCA_030849065.1 of Jaenimonas drosophilae. Taxonomy (NCBI): domain Eukaryota; phylum Euglenozoa; class Kinetoplastea; order Trypanosomatida; family Trypanosomatidae; genus Jaenimonas; species Jaenimonas drosophilae. The sequence goes on from JASAON010001344.1 coordinate 11,367, forward strand.
TTTCCTGACCTCCACGCTCTTTTCCAACGACCACTGGCCAAACCATCCTTTGTCCTGTTCGCTCTTGCTCCTCCACTGCACACTCCACGTGCACTCTCGCACAACCACAAACACTACACAACAGCACATAAAGGAAGTCCTAGGTAGGATTTGCAATTTTAGTTTTGATCGTGTTGGAGTAGATATTCTTGTAGTTGCTTCTCCTCTTATCGTTGTTAGTGATGCTTCTATCGCGTGCGTTGATGCCCTTGGCTTCCATGGCTGCTGGTGTGGCGCAGCAAACGGCCTCCTTTGCCTACTTCAGCGTCCGTGCGATGATTGATCCCACTGACGCAGATGCGGTTTCAGCTGTGGGAGAACTCACCGCGGTGCCTGCGCTCGAGAGGCTAAAGAACACAATGATGGGTGATCGTGTTGGACGGCAGATTCTGAAGGAGCGTCCTCTTGTACGTGATGATGTGTTAGAGATGGCCAGCCGTCTTCCGCCCAATACCTTCGGTGCCCATTATGCCAACTACATGAACTTCAACCACTTCACACCCGATGGTCGAACAGATGTGACCTACATTGCGGATCCAACCCTGGCCTACATCATGACGCGCTACCGGCAGTGCCATGATTTCCTGCACACCTGCGCTGACTGTGGCCGCACGGTGGAGGAGGAGGTGGCGCTGAAGCTGCTCGAGTGGACCCACACGGGCCTTCCGCTGGGCTTCTTGGCCATGGCCGGCGGCAGCCCACACCTCACAACAGAGCAGTGCAGGAACTACTCCTTTTACCGTCAGTGGGCACGGGAGAATGCACCGAGGAATCTGCATGGCCAGCCAGTGATCCCGTGCTACCTCAACATTCCCTGGGAAAAACTGCTGGAACGCGATCATGAGGAGGTGTTGCGCCTCACAGGCATCACTCCCCTCCACATCTTCATGAAGAAGCACAAGGGGGCAGCTCGAAAGACGGACCCCTCTGACCGCATTCTGTGCTGAAGTCCTACCTCAGCTGAAACCTCTAAGTTTGCTGAGTGTGTGCGAGCACCCTTCAACAACCACAACCCACTTCGCCTCTAATTTGTGTCTCCTGTTGCAACAACGTGGTGCATCACTTTTTCTTATTCATCATTCTCACTTTTACGTTCATTCCCACCTTAGTTTTGTGACACACAGCTCCTCGGCTCAAGTACCATCACCAACTGCATCCGCTCGGTGCCTTCGTCTAGTAGGTACTTCTAGCCTTCCTTCTTTTCGAGGCAAATCCCGCCCTTTTTTGTAGCTCTTTTTTCATTTTTTTCTCGAGTTGATTCTGTGTGCTCTCCTCATTTTGGTTTGTACTCTGTAGATATCAACACACTCACAGACACAGACGGAGTACGCTTCATTTTGTTTTTCAGATTCGCTCTTCAACTGCAGCACCGGCTGACGAATTCATCATCATCAATCAAAAGCTGTGTTGTTGTTTTTTCCCAACATCTCCTGTGGAGTGTGTTCGAGGCAGTCAAGCAGCCAACATCACATAACCGTTGGACGCCTGACTAGTGCATCATCGTCGTCATTTGACATCACTTCAAACAAACGCACGAAGTATCTTGTACCCTGTTAGTTCTTTTGCATTCTTCGCATAGACGCCCACACAGACAAGTATGGCTCCTAATCGGTCGGACCGCAAGCGCGATGCCAGCGAGAGCACCAAACTTGTGGATGCGGTGATGTCTCAACGGCACACCTATGAGTTGTTGCAAATTAGCCCGGAAGTTACCATGAACGCCCTCACAGCGATTGAAGAAAGTGATCAGTTCGATGAGTTTCTAGCCAGCGCCAAGTCCCTCAACGTACGTGCTAGTAGCCTACGTACGATACAATCCATGGGTGAGGTGAATGAGATGCTGGTGCGCGTCAAGGGCATGCTGCGTCTCATCTCTGGCAGCTCCAGCAATGTTGGCTACGCCTGTGAGCATCTCCTTCGATGCACCAAGCGTGTGCAGGCTTTTGTGCGGAAGGCGCTGGAAAAGCGCCGCCGAAATCGTGAATTTACAAAGGCGCGATGCGTGGCTGCGCAGGACCGCGCACGCCGCATGATGGAGATTGTGGTGAAGGACCGCGTCAAGCGGCTTAAGAGCACCCAATCTCAAGGCTTGCTTGAAGATACCTGGGGTGTACTCATTGATTGCTATGTATCCCCGGATGATATGGTCAAGGCCATCAACTCCTACTACCGGGAGGAGACCGTGCGCTACCTCAGGGACTTCCGTGAGTACCGCAAGGCTGCCAAGCACGCCTGCAGCGCCAAGAATGAGCTACATTCCACGCGCCGCCGCAAATTGCGTGAGGCGATGCTCAAGTTTCCTGCCCTCTGCGAGGTGGTTAATCTCTGCCCCCAGCTTCCTGAGGTGTGCATTCACTTGGAGTACGTCCAGGCCTGTGAGGTCACCCGGAATGTGGCACTGGAGCGTGGAGATAGCGTTGTGATTCAGAAGCTGCACGTGCCCAACCTCCGCTCGTTGGTCAGCCCTGTGAGCTACTACCATGCCCTCATCACGCTCAACCCAAAGCAAGAATTCATGCTCCTCCTTGCGCTGCGCTCCGTTAACAATGGGGTAACTGATCCCAAGGCTGGCATCAGCCGCATCAACGGCCCCAGCCGCCAACATCTTCAGCGCGCACGCACCATGAAGATGCGCTGGTGTGCCTCCCTGGGGAAGGAGATGCACACATCCTCCAATAGCAACGCAACAGAGGTGGAGGCGCCAAAGATCAACGAGCTCGGCAGCCCGAAGGCGTGCGTGGAAACCGGCCCGCACGTGCCCACTGGCAGAGTATCGCCCATGGCCTTTGTGTTGCCACCGAGGAAGAACCCATCACCCGGGGCGTGTGGCCTCCCGCCCACAACCCCAACCCGCAGCCCGCGCAACAATCGAACCTCGCTCCATCGCGTTGTCTCGGCCCTCACCGCCACGGTTGCGAGCCGTGGAGAGACGCCACCCCGCAACGCTGATGAAACCACGGGCGTCCTCACCACCTCCAACAGTAGCAGCCAGTACCCCAGTGGGGGCCGGCCCAACTCCCGCGGGGAGACCTTGTGGAAGGAGGCGTTTCAATCGCACCGGGCCAACATCATGGCACATCGGCGGCAGAAGTCCATGGGTAGCAGCAGGAGTGAGATGCACTTACCACCCATCTCAGATTGAGTTGTTTTGGCTAATGTTGATGAAGGTGATGTTTGTGAGAACTATATGCATCATGGAGGTGTTGCTCTGCGGGCATAGTGCTCCTCTCGCTTCTGCCCGCGTGTGCAGCTCACAACGTGCAGCAATGAGTTGTTATATTTATTGGCCATGATACGGCCTTCCGTCACACCTCTTCCCCCACACTGCCAACATGCACCACCAGAACACACAACACAAAACATTAAGCACACTCACCATATTATATCTTTGAAGTCTGGTTGCAAGCGCAATGCTACTGACTACTTCCTTGATTGGTATGGCAACTCCCCCATCTGTACAGACGGATGGCGTCTACCCCCCCCCCCAATCCCACACCATGTAGGCACACACCAGATTCCTTCATCCTTTTTTTTTTCGCTTTCCTGTTCCTTTTGCTTTCTTCGTTCTGTTCGTGTTGTTGGCCCCATTCGCCCTTCCTCCCTCCCCCATCACCCTCCCTCTTCATCCACCCACGTCTCCCTCTTCCACCACCACCCCTCCCCCACAAAGCTGTGACACAGTCACCTGCACCTTTTGTACTACTGAATGGATACTCCATGCATTATATATCTTATTTTTATGTGGATACATGAGGGAGAGATCTCAACGTTGACGAGGTGAGGCTTCCGTGGAGTGGAGCATCTGCTCACGTAGGGATGATGAGAGAATGCGAGGGCCAACCTCAGCTGCCCACGCATGAAGTGTGGCGTGCGCACCCACATGGAAAGAGATCAGTGAATACACATGTGAGGTGGCGGATTGGGGATGCTTGATTGTTCTTGTCTTGTGTTTTCCTTTTTGGTTGCACGGGCTTGTGGAGATGGCATCAGCTGGGTTGTCCATCTGCGGAGGAGAGAAGTCCACTGAGTGCGTACACACA
>JASAON010001345.1:0-15595 GCA_030849065.1 Jaenimonas drosophilae
TAACCCTAACCCTAACCCTAACCCTAACCCTAACCCTAACCCTAACCCTAACCCTAACCCTAACCCTAACCCTAACCACAATCACGGTTGCGGTTTGCAACGCCTGGCCGCCGCGGGCTTTTCTCCTTGATGCGCGCGATTTGGCGATTCACGCTGCTTTCAGCGAGAGCACTTCCAACTGAACGAAACAGTGCGCACAATCACACTTCCATCTCTTCGACACCGCACGATGAACCAGGCGGCATAAACAGCCCTTACAAAATATGTGTTCTAGTGGTATCACAGACGAGGAAAGAAATGCTGATTGAAGATTGGCGCACGCACATGCTGACAAGAGGACTAACCTTCATGAAACGCACATTGGTGAAATAAGTTCTCTCAATACATCACCATGGAGTTCAGCCCCCTACGTGAACAGCACAAAAACAGTTGCGAAAAAAAGAACATGAAGAAACCTACATAGAGCCGACGTTGGCTCCTGCTCGAAACAGATCATCAACAAACGTAAAATGGAACATAGTCGAGAATAAGGCAAATAGTGGCTGAAACAGAATCTTTACATTGGGTAGTAGATATGCGTCTCTACCAGCAAAACCAGCCTCTGAATGACAGACAAGAGACTATGAAATCGTACCATGCGCTGGCGCAACACACTACAAGTTATGTAGCACAAGGGGAGAGTGCCCATGCCACTTCAAATGTGCATTGATAGAATTTGTCAAGGACATGAGCGATCGCAGCTCCCGAACTTCTCTGGTGATGTCACAGTGGCCATCAACATGGGTCAACGTGAGAAAGGAGTAAAGTAAGAAAAAAAGAGATGAGAAGAATGTGGTGTAAAGAGAGAAAATGAAATTGAATCATCACCCGAATGCGCGCTTCGTTGTGTTGTCAGTAACTCTGACGACAACTACTGCGGAGTCAACAGAAACTAAATATCGCAGAGAGAGAGCAAATCAAAAATAATCGGTCGCCATATTCCCGCACAAACACTGTGACCCAGACAAGACGCAAACAACAACGATACCAGAAAAGGGAGAAGTGAATTCAATTTACAAATGCAACATGAAACATAAAATGTGAACATACAGAACAAAGATAATGCTCAATCACTCAAGTAATGGACTCGTCCAGCAGTAGGGAAATGAGCCCCGGAAAAAGCCTACATACGTTGTTTCTACCACCAACTACTGCTCTCAACAACTATCTGAACAAAATCTTTATTCTTGTTCAGTTGTACCCCAAGATGCATAGCAAAAATTGCAAAGGGACCGCCGCTCAGACCGTCGCATTCGTCGCGGAGTGACAGATCGCTTGGCGCCTTGGCTTGGACCCGTTACCTCGAAAGCATTATTACCAGCCTGGATTCCCGTCGCCACCTGCAGTTCGCGCGCTCCTGTACCGGTTTGTGTGACCAAGATGGGCGGTCGATGAATCATTGCACGCGATATGCCATGTCGGCACTCCATCATCAATGCAACTTGCTGACTCACGCCATGAAGAAGTGTCTGGTAGTCACTGTGTGCAGAATCATTGGTCTCCGGTATGGTAAAGATATCCGCAATGAAGCGAAGCTCCGCCACTCGGACCTCTTCACAAACATCGGCGTAGTGGACCTGCAGCAGTGCGGAACAGAAGGGATATAAGCCATTTTGAGTTGTGGATGCCACAGAGAGGAAATGGAGTGTAGCCTTCGAATCTATGTCATTGTTCTGTGCGCCATTAACTTCGCAATCTGAACCAACACGATCAAAGACAGGTAATGCAAACAAAGTCTCTCCTTTGAGCGGGTGCGTCTCCACACATACAGTGTCATTGCTCCTGCATCCAGAGTTCATCAAAGCTGTGTTTGCACTACCTGTGAGCACAATGAGACCTGCAGCGCCAGCAGCATACGCGGCAGACACCACTCCGTCAACAGCACCACCGCTGAAGGTTGGCCTTCCTGACGGGCGAGAATCCTTAATTGCGTCTCCTGTGTGTACTGCGATGCGTAAGCGAAGTCCTGAGACGGCCTTGTCACCGCAACCAAGGCCAGAATACATCGCATCAACAACAGATGCATCCACCCGCGGTAGCCCAGCGACCCCTTTCGCCATGTCACGCGCGAGCTTCACGCCAACATCCACAGAGGAGCACACGATCAGCCACATGCCTTCCACATACTGCATTTCATAGGCATTGTGCTTCAGCAGTGCTTGTCGGATACTTCGTTGGCAGTGACGCATCGCACGCCCCATCACTTCGGCATCGCGGACCCACAGCGGACGCCACTGCTCAATCTCCATAAAGACAACCGTCATCCCGGAAGAATCAGATGGGGGGCTTATGGAGCGTACCTCAGACTCCAGCTTGCGATCCCCTTCACTTTGACTTCGAGCTTTGCTGCGCAAGCTACTTGACTGGATGATCCAGTTTGACGACAGAAGTCCGCAGTACTTCCAACATGAAAATTTTCGAACAGATTTCCACATGCGCTGTGCAATGCCAAAATGCAGAAGCAGCAGAATCACAATGTAGAGAACAACCGGGCCAATCATAGCGAGCAGTACGTTTACAACAGTCTGAAGCGCGGACGTCCTAGATGAAGTGCTTCCAACAAATGAAGCTGACATTGCACTACTGAGATTCGCAGCACTGAATTCACTGCCTGTCGGGGTCGTGGTGGTCCCGTGTACGAGATCGCTGGACATTGCCCGCAAATCGTAGCAGTCACTTTCCATGACACTTGCTTCAGACGGAGCAACTGCAGAAGAGGCAGAAGAGCTTCCATAGTCGAGTGTCGGGCTCATTGGCTGTGATAGAACAGGCTGTGACGGGTTGAGAACTCGGCTGTACGACCAGACTGAAATGTCTCGCGCACCAAAATTACGCAAACCTTGAGCTCCCCATGACTGAAGAAATGGTCCAAACGTCATCCCACCCACATGAACTGTCACGTTGCCATACAGGGCGGCCTGCATATCTGGCTGACCCCAGCTGGTGCCAATGGTCAGCTGGTCGTACAGCATCGCCACAATAAAGGCACGCGCCGTAGCAGGGGTTTGGGCTGCGGGGGAAAACGTTTCCACAAACTCCCCAACCGTACTCAGCGCAGATGCACCACTCAACGTGCCAGATGACATGGTGCCGCCAGTCCACATTGGCAGATTCGTGGCAAACACCAGTCGATCAGTTACGGTTGTGGCAGCGCTGCCAAAAGCAGAAGCAAAGGCCGCGTACTGCTTCGTCAGGTCCTCAAAGGACATGAGCACAATGGAACTGCTCTGTTGCTGCATCACACCAAGAATCCCTGCAGCATCCATGCTCGCAGCTCCAATCACAAACGTGTGCGTGCACGGTGCGGAGATACTCGAGCTCAGGGCACCAGTGGGCTGATTCACATTCCCAGAGGATGGCGTAATGCCAAAGGTCGTCAACGTCTTCTTTAGCAGAGTGGTGATATCATCCGAGTAGGTCGAGGAGCTCACCACGGCACATACAACAGATGTGGAAGTCACCACGCCGCTTAGGTACGATGCAAGCACGTACAGCTCCTGCTCGAGAGTGGGGAAGAGGTACACAAGGTTGGCCTTGGACACATGGAGCTGCGTGGTTTGCGGCATGAAGTCCAGAATCAGTGTGCTAGGTGGACTAGTCACTATAGCATCCGGTATCACACCCATCAACGACGTCGTGACGTAGGTTTTCTGGTGTGTTCTCCAGTCAGAGCTGGCAGAGCTCATGCTTGTTGGGAGGCAGTAACCGCGGTACGCATGGCTTGAGTGGTGCCAAAAGAGGCTTGTGTTGGCAACTGTCTCAATGGCAGAAACTGTTTGACTGCAAGTGGATGAAACCATGCCGTTGTCTGATGGACTGAAACCAACCACGTGAATTGTTCGGGGAAGAGATAACTGCGCTGATGAGGGGTTGCCTCCGAGGTTGGCACAAGCGCCAAGTGCATATTGATACAACGCTCCGAGAACGGGCTTGGAATCGTAGGTGCTTCCTGTTTTAACAAGGGTATGAAACCACACATTGTTTCCCGCCCAGCGGCAGGATGCGATGGCTCCCTGCGATTGAGCACTACTCTTCACACTACCCCCCGTGGTACCAAAAAGCAAGTCCGACACGAGGAACATGGATTGAGCTGAGGCTAATGTGTTGTAGAGGCTTGCCTTCGCCCCAAGAGTTGTGCCTGAGTACTTGTTCAGTGCTTGCATCACTGCCCAGCTAGCGGCCCACCCAGCCATGATAAAGTTCTTCTCCACATTTGTCGTGACGGTGGAAATGGTGCTGCTCGCTTGAGTTGCAAAATCCACTGCAGCTTGATATTCCCTGGCCAGAATTCCAGGAACAGGTGAGGCAGTGATCATGTTCGATGGTGGTAACACAGTTGTGGAAGATGCTGTGCTTCTGTACGCTTGAAGTGTTATGTAGTCAAAGATCATGGTCGTTCCAATAGTCGTGTTGGCCTTGATGAAGTTGGAGTCTCCCACCATTTTCTGAATCCATTGACTGGGATAGGTGTAAGAAGCCTCAAGGAGCTGATATACAACGCCTGGGGCAGATGGAAACGCTGAGGAATAACTTTCCGTGGAGAAGCTCTGCCCTCCACTCGATATCACCGAAAGGCCCGTAATTCCCAAAACGTTTGCAATCGCAGGTAACAAACTGCCAGAGTACTTGCTTATTCCGTAGACGGTGTACGAGAGTAGAAACTGTTTGATGGGCACCAGAGGACGCTGAGAAAGAAAAAATATGAGCCCTGTTGCCTGAGCATGGTCAGACGGAAGTATCCAGTACGTCCGGTCGTTGTGTTTTCCATATACGGAACCAGGGGTATTATCACCTATACTCATGGTTTGAAGGAGTGGGGCAAACATCGGGGTAGTCTGAGGGCCAATGTTATCGATGGTGCTGTAAACATTGAACAGTGTGTCTCCTCCATTAGGGCCAAAGACAGCCATACAATTGGATTTGTCGTTGTATTCCCGAAAAGAAGCGCTTGCTGTACTCCGTTCAATCACAACGCCCACTGAAGTGTAGGTGACGGGAGAGATGTATTTGTTCAGTGGTGCTGATAGACCCAATGCGTACAACGAAGCGCCGTGCGAATCAGCGTAGCCAGTAGCGTAGAAGGCTGCCACAGAAGCACTTGCGGCGTCAACAACCGTCAAGTGATGAACTGTAAGAAAAATACAAAAGCTGGCGTAGAGTAGAGACTTGCCAATCATCGGTATCAACATCTGCGAAAGTCGTTTCAGCGCCATGTGGATGCAGAGTGTGGAGCAGCAGGAGAGTTGGAAGAAGCTATTTCAGAGAATACGAAATATGAATGGAGTATGACTAACTTGTCTTGAGACAGTGAAGATGATCGGAAAAGAAACAAATTGCATGGCAGATACACAGCACGTTGTTTTTGATTCGAATTCGGTTGTAAAGAAGGAGCTGCTGTGAGGAGCTAACTTGTCGAGGGGATAAAAAAAAAAGCTAATTAGGTTCGTTGTGGCTACTCCAAGGGCATTGTACTGTGCTAGACGGGGTCATAACACCAACATTTAGCACCAGCACGACAGCTGACTCAGTACAGAAGATATATGGTAATAGATGGTGGGAATGCGACTGTCAGCATGAAGTGTCAGCCACAGAAATAATCACAAGAAAAAAAAATGAGGAGAATGCAAAGTTGCAAAGTAGCCAATGTACTAATGCAGGGTTGTGATTGGGTGGAAACTAAGCCGCTACGAGATTCCAGTGACGGCAAGGCAAGTTGACGAGTGAAATCGATGATGAATCTGTACCCACCCACTTATTCATAGTGCAAATATTCGGTAATCCGCGAAACGATGCCAACGCAGCTGCAGTGACAAAGCTCCGACGGGGAAAACCTAAAGCGCAAGGAAAACACAACAAAAGGCACATATATGAAGGAAGCAATAATGCACGTCATGACGGAAAGTGATAAAAGATCATCAGTCTCTACCATTACTGTGTGTCATGACACTCGGTCTAGCAATTCAGGCAGCTATGGGTATATCCATGAGTGACACAACAGCTGACCATGCACAGGACAACATGGCTCATGAAGGTGCACACAACAATAACATTGACAAGAACAAACGCTAGAGAAGAGGCTGAGATAGCAGATCAGATTCACCGCTTTTCGCATACGTGACAACCACTAGTGAGCTGATGCATCTCGACGCAATTCACAGTGGTACGCTGGTGCGGTTTTTCACCAAGAAGGTCAGACCCATTGGAGTGTGCAAAATTCTCTGCACCATCACAGAATCGGTACACCTGCCTCTGAACAAAGAGATGAGGTTTCTTCGCTGACGAATGCAGCAACACTGAGATCAAGGCGGATATTTGTCACTTGGCCAGGAAGAAAACCGTGACGACACTCCAACAACGCAGCACGACGGACGGTCCAGAGGAGCACGTCGAAGGACATCACACACGTCATCGTTCATAGACTCCACAGTCAGACACTGTGAAGATATCATGCTTCCACAGGTGTAGAAGCAACACGATGATCGGAGATCACACGCGCGCGCCGATGAAAGGAGGCACAGCGGCGCCACACAGAGGCAAAGCAAGCGCCCATCAATGCAAACGCAATTGACAAGAAGCACCCCATGCAGCGGAGTCATTGCCCTCCCCCGTCCGAACCCGAATCCCATCGAGCCCAGCGATGGCAACAAGAGCGCGCTTCGGGATGATAATGAGTAGGTAACCGATGCCGCGCCACCAAGCATTAAGTCTGTTATGGATGGAACAACTGGAATAGTCGTAGGTACCTTGGGCAATTGCCTAGTGCCTCAACAACAACATTTGAACCGTAGCAACTCGACATTCCAGCGGGCAAAAAAGATTCGCAGGCGTAAAGAAAAGTATGAAGGCAAAAAAACATGAGCAAAAAGGCAACTTCTGAAGCCATCCACCACCGCAATAATCCACCAAACCCTGCTAAATGGAAAGTGGAATGAGGGCCTCTGAAAGAACAAGGAAACGCACATCTTCTGCTGTGACACTGTGATGGTATAGGTGTGATCAATTTAGATGGACCCATACAAGAGTTGCAACATCACTCTCTGGCATTTGGGAGGTGGAGATCACATCATGCAAGACGACAACTGCTGTAGAGGTAGATGAGACGGAGGAAATGTCGGAGGACTGTATTTGCTGGTTATTGTTGAGCGGATAGAAGCTACACCAATCGCTGTAAGTGCACTACTCAGCAGCCAATAATCCACGGCACCAATTGACAGGCCAGTTAGTGTTGCCACGAGTTGGTGCCGTGGAAAGAGAGGCTAGGAGGCAAAGAATGACATCGATGCTGCGGCGCTGGTTGTTTCGGAGGGCATCGCCAACCGCACGACAACCGGCGACTTCGGCCAGCATAATTAGAGCTGTGGGGTCATGCTCACGAAAGACATCTGGATTTCTCCATAAGGAAGTGGGTCATGAACACACCCCATCTGTTTGCCAAGTTCAGACTATGCTCTCCATGAAGTACTGTGCGAAAGAAAACGTATATGCCTCGCTAAATAAATGACCCCGCTGAATCAATTGAAACAAGAGAATATAAGAATATCATACTGACTAAGGCACAGGAGTTCAGCAGGATGAGCGCTACAACGCACAGCAACTAGTGCTTAGTACTTAAAAACTCCTCGTCCATCTTCATGCAATACGGAGCCGCTACAATATTGACTTGAGGGAGAAGCATCCTCTGTGTTCCAAGGAGACTTCGAAGTCTTCGAGCGCAGGGAGACGCATCCATGACAGAACGTCAACCATTCATGAACATCAGAAACAGAAATCAAACATAATCACATGGAATATGGAAGCAGGTGACAACTTCACACCAAGTCCCAAACACATACATTCGTACATACATCATTCAATAAATCATTCAGTGAGCATGTTTGCTAATCAAATGAAGCAGAAGTGTTGTCCTCCTCGAGACAATATGCACAGCTTCCCTCAGCAGCACGACGATGATAAACGAGTGAACAACGAGACTCAAATCCCGAAATCGTACTTGAAAATGTGAAGCTGCCAACGCGAGAGTTGTGGATGAAATGGGGAATGATGAAAAGCAGTCTCATAAACTCAATGCGCGTCATTAAAAATGGAAAGCAAATTGGATAGCGTACGCAGCAAGCACCAAATTCCAAAACATGAAAGAAACAAGTGAGGCTTGACTCCACTCACGCGCGACGCACCATTGTCAATGATTTAGCCGTGAAACAAGGCGTTTTGAGACTTCACCTTCCCATCACGTGATGTAGCAACGCCAAAAACAACAGAGAAACGAATTGTTTTAAGCTACTGCGACCTTCACGGTCAAGTATTACGACTGAGCCCGGAAAAACAAGAAACTCTCCACAACTCAAACAAGTAGAAGTGCATGCACACAGAACTTGTGATAGCCCAGTCTCCTCCCAAAAATGCGATTGACTCCAATGACTTTCACAAATAGTTCAGAGGTTGTCAGCTGAGCATCCGCGTGCTTTCTGCCCAAGGTGCTGTATCCAAGCTAATGTTTGATGCCAGAGGGAGATTGTGCAGCAACACTGCTCAATGAACGAAAGCAAATTAACATATCCACGAAGAAGGCCTCCCTCAAACGAAGTCAAGGACCCAAGTAACGCAAACCGTAGCTCGTGAATGGATGTACAGAGCACGAGAAATCACTCACTTGGTAAAACAGTGGAAATCAGTCAAACGTTCTACTGCATATCACCTACAGATACACCAACTCATTCTATCAGCCATTACAATCGAGAGTATTAGAGAGGATTCGTTCAATGCCTCAGTGCGTGTATCAAAACTATGGACAAGTCAAGGAAAAGAAAGAGCTTTAAAGCGGCCGGATAAGACAAAAGAAAACAGTTGATCCAGCAAGCATGCATCTTCGCTGTCCCACAGCTTCAGAGAAAAAAAACGTTAGGTGCAATCTTTCAAAAAACAAAGAATCATACAATCGTTGGGTACAAGTCCATCTGAGCCAATCGTTCATGCAGAATTTCAACTTAATGATACTGGCCGAAAGGAAAAAGGTACTGCGAGTATTCCGTTAGTGATACTCACTGAGGATCAACCAGCAAAAAAACAGAGGGCTTCTACTTAGTCTTCTTCACGTTGTTTGGCATAGGCAAAAAAAAGTAGCGTCTCTCGTCGAAAAGAGCGAAATGGCTTCAAGCTTCGGGCCTGTTTGAAACGTTTGCCACCGTCACCGCATTGCTTCAACTGGAGATATTGATCGCAGTCATCAATTATCGCAACGCGTCCCCGCGTCTGGCGAGATGGTCGCGATACACCGTGCAGACATTCCATTACAGAGCCCAGATGGTGGCTCACATCATTCAACAACGACGCGTATCGTCTGTGTTCATCCATTCCTTCAGACTGCTGCAGATTACGTAGACCAAATCGCTGAGACATCCACTTCAGATCGTCCAAACGATCACACTCGGCAATGCACCAGTAGTGCCGTTCAAGAATCTCTTTGCACAGGTCACGAGACGGTGCACTGCCAGCTTCTGATCCTGCCTCAATCAAGTAGAGGGCAGCTTCAGCATTTCCACCGGTTCGCGTGCAATTATCACGTCCAACATCAGGAGTTTCATCGCCCAAAATCAACGCCGCAAACAATTCTTCTGATTCGGGCTCATGTCCAAGGCGACCGCAGGGATGTAACGGTGTGCTCCCGGTGTACAGCTTCTCCGCAGATGCCGTCAATACCACCATGCCTGCCTCACCTGCGACAGACGCTGCTCTTACAGCATTCACGATTGCACCGCCACACCAGAGGACACGGCCAGTCTCATGTATGTGCCGGTTCGCAACCTCGTTGTGCACCGCAGTACGCAGGCGCAGACCAGTCACCGAGCTGCCACTACATCCACATCGTGAATAAACAGCAGCCACAGCCTTCGCATCGCCCGTCGCAAGGCCAGCGACGTCACGGACCACATCACAGGCGACATTCACCGCAGCATCCACTGTGGCACACACCACCACAAAGAGTCCCTCAACGCACAGCATTTCGTAGCATTGATTCTTCACCACGGACTGGCGTACACAACGCTGATAGTGCCGCATGACTCTTGACATGGTCTCTGCCTCATGTACCCAGAGAGCGCGCCACTTATCCACCTCCATAACGAGACATGTCAGCGGCAACGTGCAATCGTCGGGGACATAAGACAGGTTTGTTGCTGCATGTTGAAGCACCACATCTTCATTGTGCTCGTCGGCGACGCAGCTGCGGAACTTTTTGACTGCCTTCGTCCAAGCTGGTTTTCCACGAAGACAGCGAGCCGAAGCCAACAGCCTCCACACACACGTCACAGCACCACATGCCACAAGCAGCAGCACTGCAATGTACATCACCACCAGCAACAGAAGAATTACCAAGATCCATTGAAGCATGATGAGTACGTTGGTGCTCGACGACGAATGTGGCGTGGCTGACTCGGCTGAGCCAGTCGAGTTGGTTTGTGGTGTTGTCATGGGAAGTGATGCTGATGAAGAGCGGGAACGCACGATTATATCCCTTGACAAGCTCGAGGACGCCTGCAGGGGAATACAATCCTCTCCAGTATTGGGGTCCACCGCCCTCAGACCTACTGCGCTATCGGCATCCGACATCGCTGCAGACGAAGCTGTCATGTATGCCAGAGAAGGTGTTATTGGTGGTGCAAGGAGGGGAGTTGTTGGTACCACCACACGAGTAAAGGACCACACCGCAATGTCTGCGGCGCCATAGTTGATCAACTTGTTGTTGGCTCCAGGCCACGTTGTGGTGAAGGGTCCAATTTTCATGCCAGAAACAGTCAGCGTCACATTTCCGTACAGAGACGCTTGGAGGTCATGTTGCCCCCACACTGTCCCACGTGTCAGTTGGTCATACAACATTGCCACAACAAAGGCGCGTACCGCAGCAGGGGTCTGATCAATCGAAACCAAGGTCTGGACGTACTCCTCCACAGTGCTCAACGCCTTCGCCTTCCGAAGGTTGGTGGCTGACATGGTGGTGCCGGTCCACGTGGGTAAGTTGGTGGCGAACACCAATCGCTTCGTCACCGTCTCTGAGAGAGAGCCAAATGCTGCAAGAAAGGATGCATACTGCTTCGTCATGTCATCAAATGGAACAAGAAGTGTAGATGTTGGGTTCTGTTGAAGGTACTTTGCCAGAGTAGCAACATCGGCAGCCGCCGCATCCACAACAAACACATATGAGCACGACGCATCAACGCTTGTCATAAGTGACCCAGAAGACTTCTTCTTTACATTTGAAGCGCCAAATCCAAAGGTTGTCATTGTCTTCTTCAGCAGGGTGACGCTGTTGTCTGCTACTGTCGAAGTGCGAACCACGCCGCACACCCCAGACATATCTGCAGCTTTACGGCTGAGGTACGCCATGAGAACGTTGAGTTCCTGATCCAGAGTTGGGAAAAGGTAGATGTAGTTCTCCATGCCAAGCCTCGGCTGCGTAAATTGTGGAATAAAATCGAGAATCAGCCCAGTTGGTCGTTTGGACGACGTTATCATTGCATTTGGAATTACACCCATCATTGACGTTGTTACATACGTGTTACTGTGAGAAGCAAAGCTTGCTTCGGCAGTGGTCGCGGATGACGCCAGACAATATCCCCGGAGTGCGTGTCTAGAGTGGTGCCAGAAAAGACTTGTGTTCGACAGGCGAGCAATTGAATTGTACGTCTGACTGCATATGTACGTCGTCATGGCGTCATCGCTGAGGCTCATGCCAACAAGGTGAACCGTACGCGGGAACTGGAAGATTTCGAACGTTGTGTTGGGTGTAGAAAGAGTTCCATAGCCGATGTTGGAACACATTCCAAGGCCATACTGAAACAGGGCGCCAAGGATGGGTTTAGTGTCAACACCACCAGTGCCTTTCTTCATAAAGGTGTGGAACCACACATTGTTGCCTGCTGCGTGGCAATTGCACACACTACCCTGAGTCCACACAATGGGCTTTCTGCATGTTGTCGCATCTGGTCCAAAGTTTCCAATAAAAAGGTCCTCCACCAAGAAGCTGGACTGCGCAGCAAGTAGGTTGTTCTGAAAGTTGGGTCTGCTGTTGAGCTTCGAGCCGGTATACATGTTCAGGGCCGTCATCAGGGCCCATCCGCTTGCCCATCCAGCCATCATCAGATCTGTTTCTAGAGTACTCCCCATTAAGCTTGAGCTGAACTTCTGAGAAGCAACGTATTCTTTTGCCTCAACACCAGGCACAGGCATTGAGAGGATAGTATTCTCCGGCGTGGGTCCATTTGTGGTTCCAAAGTCCAACATTACCATGTAAGCCAGATCAAATGATGTGGCCAGAGTTATGTTTTGTGTACGAAACAGTGAGGAAGCCATCAATCCCGTAATTTCATCGTGCGTAACATCAATGTCGGCCCGCAAGTTCAAGTATATGAGGCGTATTGCGTTCGCCGAAATATAGTTGTACAAAGTACCGTCGTTGTACATTTTTGGAACCGTTACGCCAAGGTACGGGGCGACCATTTGCAGCAGCGATGACGCAGGCTCAGTGATGTCACCATATTGGGAAACGAGACAGAGATGCTTCTTCGGGTATAGATCCCGCTGCGAGAGGATGAACATTAACCCGAGTGACTGCGCTGGAGAGAAGGGAAGAGTCCAGTACACCATATTGTCATACCCCTGCAAGGTTATACTGAGTTGCGTAGATACTTGACTTTGCGATAGCGGAGCGAAGATGATATATTCTCTGCTATTTCTAGCATAGGTCACCAGGGCATATCCAGCGGGGCCAAACATTGCTAGATAGTTATCCACAGCGGCGACAGAATCAAGGGATAGCCAAACATTGTTCTCTTTCAGGCGCTCCACATTGGCAGCGTACGTCACAACATTTGTTGTACGCTTCTGGAAGGCAACCGTGTATCCCGCACTGTACAATGAGAGACCGTCAGTTAAATAGTAGTTTCCATCTCCTGTGTAAAATGAATTGGTGAGTGTTTTGACAGCTCCGAATGCGAACGGAAGATACATGAGAAGCAGAAGCCCACTCAATAGCAGCAACCGCAGTCGGGACATAGGTGACGGGAAGACTGATGGATTGGGAAAGTGTACAGGGGTGTAGCTGGCAACAAAGTCTGTATGAGTGTGAGAGAGAGAGGAAGAGGGAGGAGGTACGGCATGTTGTCCGAAAAAAGTGGAAGATACCAAGGTTCCACCCGCCCCCCGCTTTGTTGCTGCGTTCCGCATTCCACCGTTATTGATGGTGACAGAAAAATGATGAGGAGATTAGGAACATGAAATCAAAACTTGATTCCCTTGCACAGAATCTTTGCCACAGTGGACTCAATGCTCCGTTGGAGCCACTCCGAGAACCTCGGCATCGATCCGACGTCACTACCTGACTATGCCCCCCAAAAGACTGAATAACCATGAGAGTGAATAGTCGGCCAACCTGTATAGAAAATGGAATACACGATGTGTCACAAGAGTGACGAAATACCCTCTGGATGGGATATTCACACTGAATTGCATGCCGTCGGCGGGAGAATAAATACAGCTGAAGCGTTTACTTCGTTGTCGTGTCCTCACACATGAAATGTCTTATGAGAAGCGCGATTCTCTCAATGTCAACACGAGATACATTGTTTGTCATCACTCACTTGAAGTGGTAACGACCATAAGGAGTCAAGAAAAACCAGGAGTGTGACTTGCAACAATCGGCGCACCTGTCGGTCCACTGGGTACTATGGAGACGTATGCCAACGACTGAACCATGACCGGATGTCGGAAAGTCGAGACACACGTGACTCCTTCATTCGCCACGTATTTAGATACACGTTATACAAGAAATGAAATGGGTAGCGCTGTCATACAGAGTGAAACAAAAAGTTTAAGTGAGACTCGCTGAGTACGTCGAACGGCGAGCGGGAAAAATCATTTGATGCTGGATGCCCTCTCTTGTTCACTGATCTTGTAATGGACAATAAACTCGAGAGATGAATTGAAGGACGAATGGGATATCAGGGAGAGGAAGAGCTAATTGCGGAATACAGGAGTCAAGAATCTTGACCAATTGATTTGGACAGAGGAGCAGCAGCACCTGTAGGTTGGAGAATCAAGAAGAGTGATAACTTCATGCCTGAAGTCCCCTATAAAACAAAAGAAATACCATGGACAATGGTAACATGAAGTTTTCGTGCACTAGCGGCAGTCTCTATTATGAGTGATGGGTCATTGCAGCTGGTGGAGCTACTCGAAATATCTTAATCTCACGACGTTGTCTCTCTGCCTGGCTTGGTCATCACTAACTTCTTTTGTAATGTGATCTATTAACATGTGATGGATACCTGTTGGCCAACGGAAAAAGGTGAATAAGGGATAAAGTGCAGGCATTATCGTAGCTCGGCAATACAAGCAACGACAGTGGAACAACAGGGTATCAGCGGTAGCAACTGCAACTAACAAAGTAACACATACAGAGTAGTGTTCACAGAGGTACTGAGACCTTTGTCACTAAATTTTGCCGTAAATGAGTGAGGAAAACATCGTCTGCCGGAACAGAAAAACAGTATTTCCGGTGTCATACGCTTGTGGATATACAAAAATAGGTCTTTTGCAGTGGACAAAACGAAAACAAATCCTTTCCAAATTCTCTCGAGGTGACACTTCGCAACGGTCAGCCGATGAACTGAGGGAAGAATCAATTTCCTAGTACACACATGCCCCACAACAACCTACCCTTCATCAGATAGAGAGAAAAAGCACTTGCTTACTCAAAAATAAACACATATTCCTGAGAACAGAGGAAGAAACGCAAACATACGCAATCCAAACAGCACAGCAGTATTGTTGGACGGAGGTATGCGACAAAATAAAGAGAAAGTATCCCCAAAAGGCCGAAAATACCACAAACTGGTGGTGTACGAATTCGGGAAAATGAAAGTAGTTTGCTCACTGGTGGAATGGAAACGACTATCTCGAACAACAAACATTCATCGAGATTGAAGCAATAGACGCGCTTGCTGTAATACTACTAAGAATTTCAACCAATCGTAATGAACAACAAGAAATTCTACAAGAAATAAGAAAAGGAAAAACCATCTCCGCAAAACCAGTAGCAGATGTTGTAATGAGAGCGTCATCTCACAAGGACTCACACTCGAATTCATTACTATCCGCAAAGTACGAAAAGTGCTGCAACTGCGCACGCTGGCCACTACGCAGAGATTTCCTCGCAGAGCGGTTAGTCATTCTCGACGTAGATGCACTTCTGCTCGTCACTTCATCACCATCGACCGCACCAGGTAAAGGATGTGTCCCTGCACACAGACCCTTGGAAGCAGAAGTCATTGGTGTCCCACCATGACTCAGCCCATGTCGACACTGAAGAACCGAGGCAATATGGTGATTCACACAAGTCTGCATTGCAGTGCAGTAGTCTCGCTCACTTGCGCAAGCTTCACGCTCACACATAGGTAAACCGCAACATTTGGGGATCCAACGGAGGCTTCGTGCCCTCTCAGCATCACTCTGACGACTGTAAAACGCATCAAAGCGTTTGTTGCACAGCTTCACCGTCACAGAA
>JASAON010001346.1:0-15677 GCA_030849065.1 Jaenimonas drosophilae
TGCCCGGCTTTGCTCTGCGGAAATTGTGGCGCCAGTTTCGGATTTGTTGTGTGTAGCGTTATCTTTGTTTAATCTGTTCCGTGCGTTGCGAAGCAGCCGGGGTGCGCTGGCCAATTGTGGGCTGGCCGCCAGCGTTTCGCTCGGGGTTGTTGATATTTGCGCTCTTGGCGGTCGCGTTTGGGGTGCTTTGCCGTCGCTCTCCAACTTGCCCGAAGCGTCTATTTTACAATGTGAGCATTGCGTGCCGTTGGCGCTTCTTGCCTTGCCGCTTTGGTTGCTGGTGCGCCGCTTGTCGTGTGCGCGAATATCGGCGGCGCGGTGGTCGGTTGTGCTGGGGTTTCCTGCTGTCGCTGGGGGCGGGGGTTGCCCGCTTCGCGGTTCCGACATCGTGATTTCGTCGTAATACTTGTGGTAGTTGGTATTTGGTTCTCTGGCCTTCGTTGTTGCGAGGATGGTTGCTGGCGGGGGCCCCGCTGCGGTCGGCGGTAGGGGGTGGTGCCCCCCCGATGGGTCAAAACGCCGCGAACAGAAAGTGTTGCTCGGATGTATTGGCCGGTGGGCTGGCTACCATACGCCAAATAACAGATTCTTGGTGTGTCTCTTTCGCCGCCCCCCTCGCGGGCGGTTGGTGGGGCCTGCGGTTGGGGGGGGGGGTGGCACCGGTTTTCGGGGATTCGGGGGTTGTTCTCGGTGTTTAAGTACCGCGCGCGTGTTTGTTTGTTTGTGCGCAGGCGTAGATGGAGTGCCGGTGTGCTATGATCTGGAGTGATTCGCATTTGTCCTGCGGTGGGTACCATATGCCGATGATGTGAATCTTTGGATCACTGGAGAAGTTGAAGGTGCTATCAATATCGTTTTCCTGCGTTTGCTTTCAGTGCATGTCTTCTCTTCAGAGTCATTATAGTAGCTTGTGCGAGTTGCTGAAGGTTTCGCCCTTGAAGGAGCTTCAGCTGCATTTGTTGGATGCACCCACAACGATCGATGTTAGCAACTTCTACTTTCCTCGAAAGCATCTTCATTGCTTATTGAAGCTCGTTCAGGAACGTCCGGACGTGACTGGACTCATTCTTGACGGAGTGAATTGCGAGACAGATGATGTAAAATTGATTTGCGACTTGCTGAGCGGATGCACAATTCAAGTGCTCAGTCTCAAAAACGTTCTTCTGGATGCCACCAGTGGAGATTGTGTAAAGCAGCTATGCAAGAGAAATTCGAATCTGATTGAAATCAATTTGGATGGTACGTTGTTGTCAGACCAGGTAAGGATGTACATACAGCTCGTTTTGGACTCGAATAGAATACAGAATTTCACAAGTGCGACTCTTCAGCAACGATCTGCAATAGCAGAGAAGCCTCTAAAGTGGAGATGGAGATTAGAGTCGGTTTCTGAGCAAATGGTCGAGTTACCAGTGGTGCGGAGCAGTTCACCAAGGGCCGCACTGAGAAAGCTGTCTGAGTCCAATGAGAGTTACTTCTGCGATGAGGATTTTGATTATTCCGCACAAGAGTACACAAATATCAAGTGGATGAGAGTATCTTCTCTTATGGAAGTGAGCGACTCAAAGAAAATTGGGGCTGAGAAATTTCAAGCGTTTGAGTCAAAAATGGCGAAGAATAGCAGTTTGTGTTCTGCTTTGAACCTTGTTCAGCAGTATGGTAGTTTAAAAAAGAAAACAGTAGCCGAGAGTGTTGAGGATATGGGGTTTTATGCCTTCCGGTTCTTCGTAGACGGTCAAGTTCAAGAAGTGGTGGTGGATGATCTTGTTCCTTGCCAGTATTCTGAAGGGATAGTCAATGCTGTTGGTGTCTGCTCATCTGGCTCAAATTATTGGTGTGTACTGGTGGAGAAGGCGTTCGCGAAAGTTTTTGGTGGCTACAAGAACACGGAGAAGCTGACTTTCTCCAAGTGCATTGCGATGCTAACAGGTGGGAGGTGCTTTCAAATTATCTGGAAAGAATTAAGCCACCTTAACACAACAGAAATGTTTGAGTTGTTCAGAGATCTGCTCGTACGAAAGAAGATTCTGTTTAATTTGGCATCCCCCCAAAGCGCACTGTGCCGGTCAGCTTTATCAGAGAGCGGTATCATTCTGGATTTACCGTATGTGGTTTTGAATACAAATGTTTTTCATTTGGACCCAGTCTCTTACGAGTATGTCGTTCAGATTATGGCCCCTGGAGTCAATCCCAAGTGCTCGAGTGTTTTTCTGGACCATGACCCAGAACATACTCTTAACGGCTCTCCGCTGTATTGGATCACCTTTGAGAACTTTGTCACTCTCTTTGAGTCCACTTTTATTGTGTTAGGACAAAATGATGAAAACGCTGAGAAATATCGACGCTCATATTCGCGAGATGTTGTGTGTCACTGCCCACCAACGTCAAGCGCGTTTGGCACTAATCCAGCGTTTCTACTGGTCAATCAGAGAAGCCGGGAATCAGAAGTGATCTTGACCGTTACTCCCAGTGGAAAGCTTGATGAGAGCAATGGAGCTTGCGTGCCCAGAAGGAGACGGCATCAAAAACGTTGGATGCAAATGCACTTGTTTAAGGCGGCAGATAGCGGAACGCGACGTTATGACATTAGTGAAAAGAATATGTTACTCTCATCAAAAGAAATCTGCAATACCGAGGGTTCAATCATTATTAGGCTTCAGCCGAATGAACAGATTCAAGTTTCGCTGTCAGCTTCCGAACATCGTAACTGCTTGTTCAACGCAACGTTTGTCGATGATATAACAATCAAGCCGTTCGATGATGATTGTTTCGCTTACACGTTTCGTGGAGAATGGAATGAAAAGTATCGTGACATTAGAGTTGCTTCAAATGCGTTCTGGTTTATCAATACATCTCAGTGCCAAATGCATGAGCTAGTTGTTGCAGTGGAGCAGAGTACCGCCAATGATTCATTGTTTGGAATCTCCGTTTCTGGGTGGATTGGTAGGGATGAAGATGAGTTCACTATGCAAGAACTTCCCCACGTTTCCACTGATGTTCAAAGGGAAAGGATGGCAGTGTTCAAATTGCAGGTGAAGATTGATAGCGGAAAGAAGTTTGCGCTGATGCCTTGTTGTTACGATGATAGCTGCTATCCTTCGTTTAATTTTACGGTATATTCACAGTCCAATCTTTCCTCTCTGTCAAATCCGATTGATGCTTGCAATGAATCCCACCCGAACCAACAGGCCAACGACTTTTCTCGTTGGTAGCTTGATTTACTCGGTGGATTGATTTTATTGATGCTCACATTGATGGGGCACCGCATGTAAACTAGTGTGAGTCACTTGCTGCATATCAAAGCCGTGCTAGTCGGGCAAACTACACATTCGAAAGAAAGTTATGTCTTCTCTACATCCTCCAATTCATCATTGATTTCAATTGCTAAGTGATATAGTGTCCTTTCCTACTGCCTAAGATAGATCCTGAAGCCGAAAAGTCAGTCGCGATGATCGCACTCGCTGCTGTAGCCGTCACTGCTGTGCTGACTCAAGTTGCTTATGCTGGCCCAGGTGATATGGATTCGGACAAGCTTACTTCCCAAACATGTGCACAGGGATGCGTTGCGGGTTTGCTCGTGATGGCATTTCTTGTGTCGCTCATAAGCTGCAGTCTGATGTGTTACTTTTTCTGGCCTTCTCCAGAATTGGAAAGCAGGCAGAAGCGTCGTCGCATTGCGAAGAAGCGACTACGTGACCGAGAGGAGCAGGCGCGTTACGATCAAGAGGAAGATGAATCGTGGGGCACAGACGACGAGGAGAACGCGTAGCGCTTCTTGATTGATATTCCACAAGGAATCAAGACCGTTTTGATAGTTTGGGATTTTCTTGCTCTCCTTCCACCGCGCCTTTTTGGTATTTCCCAACCGACTGACTCATGCCGTGATTGGCGAGTGTCTTGCGGGTGAATCGATGAGCACTATCAGTATTTGCATAGCTTTGTTCCCCCCGAGGTGCATGCGGTGCTGTCATCTCTGACTCATGATGTTTTTTTTTTTGCACCCATAGCGAATTCGACCAGTTCCGTTGATAAATCTCAAATCACTGATTCTGCCTGAAAGGAAAGGAGAGGATGAATGGCGCATGAACGTCAGAACGCACTTGCAGATTGATGTTTTTAAGAATCTAATTGCTCCTTGATTGTTTTTCTCAGTATGTGTATTATATAGAATGGATAGTATTTTTTCCATTCAATGCCTCTTACGACCAATGAAAGAGCTTGGATAGAGCTGGAAAAACATGCTGTGAGACTAGTAGACTTCGATCCCGTTTCTTTGGGTGATAACTGCAATTCAAGCAACTCCATTCTGGCCTACAATGAAAACGGTGGACTTCTGGCTCTGTACAGCACAGAATCTTTTCTCACGATAAAGAACCACGTGAGGTTTTTCAACAGCTCTGGAAAAGAAAACACAAACATGCCTTTTCTCGAACTGGGCAAGGGTGAGAGGGTTGTGTTTATGTGCTGGAATAATTCACTGGATCACCTCATCATTCTATTGAGTGACGGAACGATACGCTTTTTGAGCGGAGGAGGGAAGCCCGTATGCCCTCAGATTCTTATGGAAAAAGCACTCCGAGTTTTCCCGACGAACGACGGGTTTGTGGCAATAACACAAAGCATGGCTGGGCCACAAGTGGTAATTGTTGAGTCACTCGATAGTCGTGGGTACAACCGCAAAACAATCTCGGAGCTTCCTGCCGCAATGGTAGACCCCGCCGCCATCAGCAAAGCTAACTATCTTGCAGTTCCCCGAGATCCCACGGCTTCCACACACTCAGAAGTGTTCTTTTCGGTTCCAAGTGACAGTGGAACCACTGATATTCTACGCTGCACATTTAATACCAATGCTGCGTGTAGCCATAGAGCATTGGTGGATTTTGGGAGCGTAGTTCATATGTCGTTATCTCCGAACAAGTCGATGGTAGCCTTGCTGATGAGAGATGGCTCACTCTGGATGACATCTCTATCGTTCACGGATGCATCTGTGGTTGCTCACATGGAAGAGAAACTTGTTGGGTATTGTAACCTAATGTGGACCAGCGACAGCGTTTTGGTACTGCTAAGCTCACCGCATGCCACAGGTTCCAGAGGCTTTACAATGATGCACCTTGTTTGCATTGATGGTGGCAGGACATACGCAGCTGAAATATCACCTGTGTCATTTTGCCTTCAGGAATGCGATGGAGTGCGGCTATTGTCCCATGACCGCTATCAGCTTCTGCAATCTGTTCCCCAAGAGGTCCGTGCTGTTTTCTCCGAGGGCTCCCCAAGCACGGCGCTCGCAACTGCATTCGATGAGTACATGAGCGGTGGCCCGAGCGCCACTGGTATGATGCGAAAACTTCAAAATAGTGTCCCCGATTTGCTGAATGCAATTGATGGGTGCGTTCTTTCGGCAGGGTTTGAGTTTGATGTGAACGAACAAAAGAGACTTCTCCGTATAGCTTCGTTTGGGAGATCGATTTGCTCTTCACATGACTCAGATCTCTTTGCAGCTTCAGCTTCGCGCATTCGGGCATTAAACACTTTGAGATCTGGAAAAGTTGGCATGCTTGTCTCCGAGGCCCAGTTTCATCATCTTGGCGAGAAGAAAGTGCTTCGTAGACTGATCGATACGAAGCATTACCAATGTGGGTATCATCTCTGCGAAGCACTTGGATGGAATGCAGATGCTCTGTTGACTGACTGGGCCATCTCACAGCTTCCAAGCTCGGCTGATGGACGCCTTGAGATAGAAGAGGAGAGGAAGTTGGCGAAAGGCATAGTAAATAAGTTGAGAGGCTGCCGTTACGGCGCCTTCTCAGACCTTGCCCAGTTATCAAACTTGAGGGGCGCGCGGCAGGCGTCTCTTGTGTTCTTACAATCAGAGCCAAAGATACACCGGCAGATTCCCATGCTTCTCAGTATCAATGAACCTGAGGTAGCTCTAGCACTCTCTCTACAGTGTAGCAATGCTGATATGATCTATGCCGTCATGGTATTCTTGCTTCGGAGTCGCGGTAGTAGGGCAGTTCCTCTCCTCATGGAGAAGGCAGACTCAAGAGATGCTCTGCTCCAGTATATGACGTTCTGGAGCGACGAAAGCAGTTTGATGACGGAGGTGTTTCGAAAAGATCCGAAAATGCGTCTTCGTTTTCTCCTGGAGAGGTTCCATATGAAAAATAACTGGTATACAGCGCAGGAGTCTCCCTTGACGATCGTCGGCGATGTTGAAGCGCTGATCTCGTCAGTAAAGACTGCTGGCCTCCTCAATAGTGGAACGGCTGTTCAGGATGCCGTCCATCTCCCGCTGCATCTGAAGATCGTTCAGAAGGGGGAGCAGCTGAGGAAAGACCTTGATGATGAAAGATGCTGCAATGCTACAGCTGCAGAGTTGGTACGTATTTGTGTGGAACATGGCCGTCAGGAGTTGGCCCTCACGCTTAAGACGGAGCTTCGGATGCCTGAAAAAATGTTTCAGTGGTGCTTACTTGATGCGTACGCAGCTACCAACCAGTGGAATCAGGTGGACTTGTTGGGTGCTATGCCACCACGAGGCAATAAGCCTCCTCCACAGCTTAGCGGAGATGCTTTTGTCTCAGTGCTGATTGCTCATCAACGATATGAGCAGGCGAAGAAGTACATACCCCGAATTCCACGTGTGGAGCAGCGACTGGAGTATTTTGTCCAATGCAATGGGTGGAAGGAGGCTGCAGCTGACTGCCGACATCAGAACGACCCTGACCTGTTAATGCAACTCAAAGAGCGCGCAAAGGGCAACCAAGATATTTTGGGTCAAATTGAGTCAGGATGGAATGAACGTCAGGATCCCCACGTGCTTAGGTTCTCGGATCTCTTCGCGTAAAATAGCTGCTATTGAATCATGTGAACGGACGTATCACGCGCCGAAATCCAGTAGCCGTACCACCTGTAAACGAACTGAAACAAATGAGTAGTGTACTTACCAACTTCATTTCTCTCTCTCCCTCTCTCTCATGCTAGCAGAGTTTAGTTCATGGTGCGTGCTGCGTCAATATCCACGATTTGATCCAAAGACACAGCAGTAGGTATCATTCTTTTCAGTGTGACAATCGTGTATCTTACCCAGATTTCCTCTTTTCTAGCTCCTGTTCGTTAAGTACTCCGTCCACATGACGACAAAAGCCGAAGCTGAACGTTGGAAGCTATCGGACCTAGAACTGCGGGAGACAATTGGTACTGGCACCTTCGGACGAGTGCGTTTATGCCGCCACAAGGAGACATCCAGGTACTATGCCCTGAAGATACTCAAGAAGCAGGAGGTTATTCGCATGAAGCAGGTAGAACACATTTTAGCTGAAGCAAGCATTCTTCAAGAAATTCAGCATCCATTTATTGTCACAATGCTGAAAGGATTCATGGATGATGACCGTTTGTATCTTCTTCTTGAGTACGTTGTTGGAGGTG
This sequence comes from Jaenimonas drosophilae, assembly GCA_030849065.1. Lineage (NCBI taxonomy): Eukaryota > Euglenozoa > Kinetoplastea > Trypanosomatida > Trypanosomatidae > Jaenimonas > Jaenimonas drosophilae. The sequence continues at coordinate 7,426 of JASAON010001346.1, forward strand.
AGCTGTTCTCCCACTTGCGACGTGCGGGGAAGTTTCCAAACGACGTAGCAAAGTTCTACTCCGCAGAAGTGATTCTAATCTTTGAGTATCTTCATGGGAGAGACATCATTTATCGTGACTTGAAGCCTGAAAATCTCTTGCTGGACGTCGACGGCCATATCAAATTGACCGATTTTGGATTCGCAAAGAGAGTAGTAGATCGCACGTTTACACTCTGCGGAACTCCGGAGTACCTTGCGCCGGAAATTATCCAAAGCAAGGGTCATGATAGAGCAGTGGATTGGTGGGCATTGGGCATTCTCTTGTATGAAATGGTGGTGGGGTATCCACCCTTCTTTGATGAGAGTCCGTACAAAATCTATGAGAAGATCCTGGAAGGGAAAATTCAGTTTCCACGTTGGGTGGATCCAAAGGCAAAGGATCTTATTAAGGGCCTACTCACTTTGGACCACACAAAGCGATTGGGGACGATGAAGCGTGGCGTTCAAGACATCAAGCGACACAAGTATTTCGCCGGCGTCGATTGGAATGTTCTGCTAGCTAGAAAAATACCCGCCCCGATTCCTGTTCGGCAGCAGAGAGAAGGTGATACGCGTTACTTTGACAAATACCCTGAAAGCCCACGTCATCCCCTTAGACCCCTTTCAACTGCTCAGCAGGAAGTGTTCGCAAGCTTCTGCAACGGACAGTATACTCAGGAGTAAGCCGTCATGTAGATAAGTTGCGATATTGAACTGCATCTCATCAGCTGTACTCTGTAGGACAATGCCACCATTTCTTTTCAATGCGCTGAACTCAACCGTGCATCGCCGGGGACCGCCTTACGACTGCAGTGATCTAGCTGACCATTCCGTCAACAATGATCCCCTTCCATTGGATTCACTGGGAAGGAGGGGAGATCCTGGCTGCAATTATCTTTATGGGGACCCTCGGACTTGTGCGCAGCACCAGTGGCGGAGAGTCCCCTGTATCGGGAGGTACCCACGGGAGCCCAGGACGTGGTATGGTACAAGGATTGTCTTACTACGAGAACAGTGCTGAGTTGAACGATATCCAGTTCAGTGTTTTCTTTTCTGCCTCCATGCAGGTGGGTTGATGGCCTTTTCTGCTACGCATATGGGATGCAGACAATTGCTAGACGGTGTGTCACCTGCTGACAGAGACCTTATGAACAGGGTCTACTTCCCACGTTTTTGTTTTGTGGGAGTAGAGGGGTGCAGTGCGTACGTGTGCGGATTCTTCTCCAATGACAGACCATTAAAACTCACGCAGAGCAAAGCTTCATTTTCCTTTTAGTCGACAGTTCACATGGACACAGATCTTTCAGTACTGTAGTTTGCGCTTGGCTTCTTCTCTCGCAGTTTAGGCATGCACATTCGACGTGAGGAACCTGAAACCTTTGAGCGTATCCACACATCGCTTTAGAGAACTGAAAACTCAGTGACGAGACAGTACTCAATTTATACGAAGGTCTACTCTCCTTTCCTGTGGGATGTGGGATTCTTCTTAATGTACATTTTCCATACGTGTTTGGTTCTGCGCTGTTTGTTGTTTTCTGTGGTTGCTGTCACTGGAGGTGGAGTGAAGAAGAGACGACTAGAGATCAACAAGAGACGCCCATCCTTTCCTTGGGGGGCGTTGTAGTGTTTCCAATCATTCCTTCCGCTGAACACACAAGGGGTTATTCTTTTGTATTGATTCTGAATCGTAAAGGCGATAGTATGCGCAGTGCTGGCGCGATCTGTGACTTTATGGCCATGCGGCGCTGATCCCAGTGATCATCAACTTCTGGCACTAGATGCAAAGGGAACAACTGGTACATCTTAATTTCCGTCTTCTCATCCCATCTACTTCCCGAACAGATTGTTGCTGTGCCTTCACAGTTAGTTTCTCAACCACAGACGCGAGCATCCACTGATCGTGAGTTTTTATTTATTTTACGTATTCTCTCCAAAGATGAGTGGCATGATCCCAGAGCTGCAGAAATTCCCCACCGTTTGGGCGGTGGCGGAGGGAAGCATCTGCGTCATGGCCGGTATGACCGATGCGGCTGAGCAATTTGGCATTTATGCGTACAATCACGCTGATGGGAGCAGCTACAAGCAGGAGTACGATGAGGGATCGTTGTATAAAGTGAAATGTAGGATTGGCGAGAATATGGGGTGGACAAAGTTCTTTGATACAGTCGCCGATTCCTTTAACAAAGGACTGATTCTTGCGAAGGTGATCAAGAACACTGCAAAAACAGCTATCTCAGCAAACAATAAGCGCTCCGCATTTCCCACGGCGGCTCAGACAAAGGAGGATGAAATGGTAGTGACTTGCAAGCCTTCGCATGGAAATGCAAATGGACGTGGAATTGGGTTTTCACTACCCCTGTGCGCAGACTCCATGCAGGAATTCATCATGGGGTACATGCTGCGAAGCCAGCAGGTTTACGCACATCCTAAGGAGTACGAGCAGAAGATGGTGGGGATAGTGGCAGAGGAGGCCAAGGTTCGGACCCAAACGGAGAATCTTGAGCGAGAAGCGTTGTCTCTACGAGAGAACTTGGCACGCAACAGGCAACAAGAGGCCACTTGTAATAAGCGCATCGCTGAACTTCGTAAAACCTTGGCGTCTGTACAAGCCGATAAGAGCGACAACCCGTGGGCCATGGTGAAGGCCAAACAGGAACAGGCCTCACCGAATTCCCGACTCACAAACCCTCTTGGTGAGCGGACGTGTAAAGATTTTGATATGGTGCTGCTTCGTCTCATCAAGAGCAGGTACTTCACGCATGAGGAGTGCAATAGCTCCACCCCGGCAGATTCGGTGGTCCTTCCCTTCACGAAGCAGGAGCTTTCTAAGCAAATATCGAACTTTTCTAGTCCCCAACGAGAGCTGGTGTGGCGTGCTCTAGACAAAATAGACAACTGGGACTACAATGTATTCGAGATTCAGACAGCAATGAATGGGGACGATTACGCATCTTTACCATTTCAACCCCACGGAGGGTCTTTAGCAGTCACCATGTACGCGTTGCTGTGCCAGTACAAGTTCCTAAGAAAGTTCAATATCGATGAGCAAACTGCACTGAATTGGATCGGCATGGTGGAGTCTGGTTACCACGGAAACCCATATCACAATTCTATGCACGCTGCGGATGTTCTTCAGATTACCCACTACATTCTCTCCAAGGGAGGACTGGCAAAGCGGTGCCAACTTACAGATGAACAGGTGTTTGCCGCTCTGTTTGCGGCGTCCATTCACGATTTTGATCACCCGGGAATCAACAATAACTTCCACATCAAAACTGGAAGTTACTACGCAACTTTGTACAATGACCGAAGTGTACTGGAAAATCTCCACGTTAGTAGTGTGTTTGAGCTCATGAAAAACCCAGCGTACGATATTTTGTCTGGCATTAGCGAAGACCAACGACGAGATATTCGTGAAGTGGCCATTGAGATGGTCTTAGCGACGGACATGGGCCGTCACGGTAAGTATGTCGCTAGCCTCAAAAGCAAGATTCAAGAGGGCGACTCATTCCTGAAGAGGGAGGAGCAGATCCTTGCACTATCCATGGCGCTAAAAATGGCTGATATCTCCAACTGTGGCCGCCCATTGGATATTTACATGAAGTGGGCAGAGAAGGTATCGGATGAGTTTTACCAGCAAGGTGACCGTGAACGCGGGTTAGGCATGCCGTGCAGCCCCTTCATGGATCGCCTGCAGCCAGCCATTGCGAAAGGACAAATTGCTTTCATGAACTACATCATTATTCCTTTCTTCGAGCAGATTTCTGAACTCCTACCCGACATGCACTTCTCCATAGATCACGCTGAAGCGAATAAGGCTTATTGGGCTGATCATGATGATTCATAAGGAAGAGTTGCAGTGTCATGGAGTGTAAACGTTGTATCTATACAAACAGCAGTTTTTTTTTGTGTGGCGCGCGCCAATTGTTATCACTCTTATTTCTTTCATTTTTCATTGTTCCATTCTTGAGGGACGAAAGTGACGCCGCGCTCGTTTATCCCAGTCGAACGAAAAATGCCTCCACTTCTCAATTCGTGCAGACAGGTGAACTCTCGAACTTTCGTGACGAAGCTCATGTGTGACGTTGTGTACTGAATGTCAAGTGATTTCGCGGCGAAGATAAGGTCGTCTTCATCTTCATGCTCTTGGAGAGGGGAGAGCGCTGATGTGAGCAAAAAAGCACGTGCTGTTGCAATGGGTCTTCAATCTTTTCTTCCACTGTGGAGATGGTCCATAGTTGGAGTTGTGCTATTCGATACTGTTGATTTCAATTGCGCCACTTTTTCTGTGAAAACAATCATTCTCTAGCGAGTTGCCGTAGACTCTTAGCCATGACAGAACACGCAAAACATCTCTCGGAGCTCTGTAAAGGAAGTGATGTTGACGCCATCTTGCACCGTCTTGAGCAGATTGTCCCCGAACCTGAGACGACGGGCGGCGAAAGTGAGCGCTCAACCTATTTAGACGGCGTGTGGGGGTTTCGAGATGGAGATGGGAGGACTGCATTTCACTGGGCAGTAGCGGTACAGAACTTTGCACTTGCTACAACTCTGATGGAGCCATCTTTCGCTTCTCCTGTGCTGACAGAGGACGAGGAGGGCATCACTCCTTTCGCGACCGCCTGTGCAGTTGGTGCCCCAGAGAGTTTCCTCGAGACACTTCTGCAGCGGAGCGTTGACGTGTATGGTGAGTTTGTGAACTGCCGCGCAGCCCACTGCTCTTCCAGTGTTCAAGAACACGAATCCACAGGGCCTAAGGATGTGTCAGCAGAGGCAGCGCGATGCTCCGTGGTAAACGGCAGTGATCGAACTGGCAATACGCCATTGCTGTCAGCTGCGAGTCGCGGACGAAAGAACTTGGTTGAGTGGCTACTGCAGCGGGGAGCGCAGCTGAACTCACAGAACACAAGAGGCCAAACAGCTCTCCATCGAGCAGTGAGTCGTGGAAACATGGAACTCGTGGAGTTCCTCGTCACGACGAGTGAGGCAAACAACGCGGATTCAAAAGCCGTCCACCGTCAGTGGATGAACTTGCAGGATTACCGCGGCGATACCGCACTGTTTTACGCATCCATGGAAAACAATGAAGAGATCGGCCGGTACCTCATCCGCCATGGTGCAGATCGAGATCAGCGCAACAAGGCAGGAAAGCAGTTTTGGGAGGTCTGAAGGCGCTTGAATGTCCACGACCGATGCCGACACTGTGGAATGTTGCAGTCAATCTTCTGTTCTACGATCCGCGCCAGTCAGGCTACGCTATTGATGGTATATTTAAATCTTTGATTTACCACCTTTGGCTCCGTCAAAGACCTTGTGTTTGAAGGCTCAGTGACTTATCATAGTTTCAGCTCCATTCTTGTTCATCTTCTTGACTTCTCGTTCTAGGTGCACGTGCTCTTCGAGATTTGGCGCACGAAATGAAGCGACGTGATTCGCGCCGCAAGCGCGAGCGCGAAGCGCTCCCCGAAGCTCTTGTAGCACTTCTCAATACTGTGCCCGAAAATTGCGACCCACGCAAGTATTTGATGGAGACATTCGGAAGCCAAAAAATAGCCGATGATGCCATCATTGAGGGGGATGGACTCTCTCGCCTACTCGAGGAACTCAACGACGCGTGTCCAAACGGGGTAGCGGATATCATCCGCATCACGAAGCGAGTTCCTAGGAGTCAATCCACAGAAGAGCAAATTCAAATCGCAGAATTGTGCTTTGCAATTAGTCAAGCTAGGGAGCCCATTAGCGCTCACGAGAGACGCCGTGCCGTTTCTTCTACTGAACCAGTCGATGAGTCGTCTCCACTGTTTCAGTACTACAAGGGCCACCGGTTTGCTGGAATGATTCATGGAAAGGATTACAGTTCTCCAGCTGCTCGACTCACTTCGGAAGTGGAAGCAGATTCTTTGCTACAGGAAGAGTGGGAAAAGTTCGTTACAACAATGGGAAAAGCACTTCCTATGAGCATTCGTCTCCACCGGAACGAGCGCGTGCTACAACGGGAGGCACTTCGGATGCTATCCACAGATGCCGAAGTAAAGACCCAAGTTTGTCCTGTGGCGTCTTATCCTCAGAGTCTCGGCATGTACTCCTGCAGCAATGATGTGTACCACGCGAACGAACATGTTAAGATGGTTTGCCGTAGTCTACATGCCGCGAACAGCATGTCCTTTCAGGAGGTGGTGTCCGCATTGCCTGTTATGGTTCTCAACCCGCAACCACATCACAGCGTATTTGACATGTGCGCAGCTCCTGGAAGCAAAACTCTGCAGGCCCTGGATAGCATGCTTGAGGATGGCTGGTCCGCTGCCGTGAGCCGTGGAGTGCTTGTGGCAAATGAGAAGGATCGTGTGAAAGCCACCCAGACACTTCCTGCGCGACTCAAACGCTACCATGCACCAAACATCCTCTGCACCCGCTGTGACGGTACACAATGGCCTCGCATGTACACAAGCCAAACGGTTCCCAGTACTGAGGAGGAGCTAGCCTCCTGCTCGCCGAGTGAAATGCAGTTTGACCGTATTATCTGCGATGTTCCATGTAGTGGTGATGGAACATTTCGTAAGGAGCGTTCCGTGGCTACCACTTGGTCAGCTGGATATGTGAAATCCTTGGTGCCAACCCAGAAGGCACTTCTCCGTCGTGGGCTGGACCTCCTCGCGACGGACGGCGTATTGGTGTACAGCACATGCAGCTTAAATCCCAAGGAAAATGAGGAGGTAGTGTGCGCAGGCCTGGAGTTGTTTGGTGATTCAGTGGAACTCCTCAATGTGAACGATGCTCTCAAGGAGAGAGGAGTGGTGTTGCACTCACAAGGGGGAATTGACAGCCCGAATGCGGATGGGCTTCATCAAAATCTCCTTCCGTCTTCCTACCGGGGAAGTCATGTACTCCGCGTCTTTCCACACCGCGATGATACTGGTGGGTTCTTTGTGGCTGCGTTCCGCAAGGTGAAGCAACCAGATTGGACTAGTGCACGGGTTCTTCGACGCAACTTGAATCAGTGGACAAAGGGGAAGCTGTGGGCTCCCGTGACGACGGATGATCCCAATTGGGTGAGCATCGCCTCATTTTACGGCTTTGACCGCACCAAATTTGTGTATCATCCTTCGTCCTCAGCAAAGAATGAGACGGATACGTCCAGCTTAGTCCCGGTTTACCACCTCAATCCCCATGGAAACCCAAGTCGCCGAATTATGCTCCTCACCCCAGCGCTGGCCCATCTTCTCTTCTCGGTACGTCCATATAAAGGCCCAGGGGTGGAGGTCGTCACGGTGGGGGTGCGCGCCTTTGAGCGTTATGATGGGTCCTACCTTGCGAACGCAACCTGCCGCTGGCGGGCTGTGGTGGAGGCGGCGTCCTTTCTGTCCCCCATGATGTCTTCGCGCAAACTGGTGTTGCGAACTGAGACTGACCAAGAGCTCCTGATTTCGCTCCTGCGAGATGGCTTTGTGTATCTGTCTGAACACTGGCCAGCGATTCTGCGTCCTCAGCCGGAGGTCTCCACTCCACTCATCAAACCAGGACCGCTGGCGACATTGCTGACACTTGAGAGGTTGTCTGACGAGCAGAGGCAATCTGGAGCGCAGATGCTCGGAACAGAGGTTGATGTTGGTGGTGTGGTTGTGCTTGTCAAGAGATCTAATAATGAGGATGCGTGGTGTGTGAGCGCGACACTGAGTGCAAGTAAGCTTGAGTTGGCCATTGACGCTTCACTTCGAGCCTTTGGACTCATGTCCTTTTTCGGAAGAATGGACCTCTCCACAGGCGCTGAGGAAGCCAGGATGGCCGAACGCCAGTCCGAGTAAGCATCATTCATTGGTGATTTTACTATTTACCACTGTCTGTGCTCTGCGATTAAAGGTAACGAAGAGATTACCAAGGTGGGGTTATCCACAATGGCTTGTGACGCATCGCGGACAGTAACATGTCGTGAAGGTTTGTGTGACTTGAGTCAACTTCTTCTTGTCAAAATCTCAACTGTGTTCTGTTTTGTTGCTAGGTACGATTTGGTGGAGAAGCTGGAATTTGACAGAGGTTGTTAGGTGTTCTCTAGCCAACATTGCACTCACGCGGGCGAGGTGTCTCAGTTAGGTTCAATGCAGGTTGGCATTGATGATGATGATAGCCGAGTCTGTCAGAACTCCGGCTGCACAGAGGTTGATCTTCTGGCAGCTCGATGCTCCTTCTGTCGCAAGCTGTTCTGTTCGCAGCATATCCAAGCTTCAGAACACAACT
>JASAON010001347.1:0-15701 GCA_030849065.1 Jaenimonas drosophilae
TCTGAGCCTGCGGCAATGCCCGTCTTGGCAGCTGTTTTGTAGGCCGCATCGCCAATTTTTGACATGAACTTGAGCATGTTTGGTTGTTTCTTGTTGGATGATGGTGATCAATGTGCCACGTTGGCCCTGAGACTGAAGTACAGTAAAATTTGATGGAAATAAATAATGAAGTTGTGTGTGCGTGTTGTTGAGTCAAGAATACATTCAACGACTTGTGTGGAAGGAAAAAAAAAGGGAGATGGCTACACGGTGGCCCTCGGTACCTGTGTACGCGTGCCTGTACTAAACACATGATGATGATGATGATGATGGGAATATGAAGAGTTGTGTGGTGGAGTAGAACCCAAAAAAACACAAGTATTGATGAAGTGAAACAAGTCATTGACTTGTGTGCATGTGACTTTTGTGTTGTTTAATTGTCATTTACGCGTAGAGTTGTAATGAAAGTAGGCCAAGCACAACCACTTCCACGTTATGGAAGGTCTACCACCCATGCCAAACGAAGAACATGACGTAGTGATCGCATCCACTTGCCCATAACATCTTCTGCCATTTCATTCCGCAAGATGGTCGCGATGATGTGCTGCCGCTGCACCTCAAGCTCCTCATCCGGAATGCGGGCCACGTCCAGGCCATCTTTGCCCGATCCGTTATTGCCATCGCGCTGAATACGCGCCAAGCGACTGTTGTAGCCGGAGAAGTCGAGGTAGGAGAGAAAGAGGCCGTTGGCGGGTGCCATGGGAATACCACGACGTACACCCTTCTTGAGGAGGTGGTTCTGCACGTGTGAAGCATCCATGCCACAGGCGGACATACAAATCACAGCACCAATCATCTTACGAATCTGGTTGAGCATGAAGCTTTGGCCATGGAGCTCCACACGTACCACCTCAATCCCGGAGGAATAGATCTTCTTCATGTGGTCTCGCATGCGGTCACGCAGGCGACGCTCCTTCTCCTCCTCCAGCAACGGGTGATCTGCTTCTTCACAGGAGCTCAGCTGCTCGGCATACCAACGTGCAATACTTTCATCTGGCGCGAAGAAGCGCGACGGTGACCACGCCTCCATCGCCTCGGCCAACATGGCGCTATCAGGCTGCACAAGAAAGGGGTCGCTGACCTCGATGGAGCGGATGAAGCGGTGGCAGGACGCATCGGTGCCACGACCTCCTGGGGTAAAGTTGTGGAAGCTATGTGTGCCCTCGTAGGCGTGAAAGAGACCGCGGATGTACTCAAGATGATCATGAGCAATGCGATAGGTTGCTGCACGTGCCATGGCGTCATGAGGTATCTCACGGAACAGAATCATGGACTCAAAGAGGCCGTCGTGGAAGTGTGTGGCGTGTTTGGTGGAGAGATCCAGAAAGTCATCCTTGAGTGCTGTCGCGTCACTCACCGCAGCAGCCGTACCTTCTGCCCCGACATCCTCTTCATGTTTGGCCACCACATTGGTGGAGCTGAGGGAGGTTGGTGGCTCTGACGTGGTGTTGGTTGAGGCCTCCGCACTGGTGGTGGCAGGGCTGCTGCTGTTCTCGTCTTCTGGAGCTTCGATGTTGCCGACGCACGCGGCGGAGGAGGGCACATCCACCCGGCGATTCTTTCGTTTGGGGAAGTGGCCTTTGCTCTTCCTGCCACTCGTAGATGTATTGTTGTTGTTGCGTGGGGCTCCATCCTCCTCTTCATCTCGTTGGCGTGTTCGGGTTGGGCCCGTGACGCACATGCTGTTGGCGCTTGGTACAAAGCCAACCTCCTGCAGTGAGGGCTGGGAAGGGGCAAGGGAACTGGGGAAGTAGTGGAGGTAGTCGTCCTTGGAGAGGAGGGCAAAGGTGGGTAGGTAGTACTCATACTTGCGGCCACCACAGCAGAGGTAGGCGTTGAAGCTTCGGGTCACTGGCACCACATCAAAGACGTGAATAGCAGGAGGAAGGGCCAGATTCAGCAGGCGCTTGGCCTCCGCACAGCTGTAGGTACCTTCGCTCTCATCGTCAGCATTTGAATCCTTCTTTTCTCCATGTTCTCCTTCTTCTCCGGATTGGTTGGTGTTGGTGTTGGTGGCATGGAGTTGTGCCTGTTGTGCCGCCACGTAACCCGGGTGGTAGGGCAGCATCAATGCCACAGACACCACGTTGCACAGCGCATGAACGCCCTTGTCTGTGCGACTTGCACGCTCAAAGTTAAGAAGCTGCTGCACCTTCACGTTGGCCATGTTGACGCGGCTGATCATGTCCGTCTCGAAGAGGGCCGTCATGAGGGCCTCCTCAATGGTGGGATAGTCGGGCAAATGGTTCCACTGCAGCCCGCAGTAGCGCTCACCAACATAACCAAAGACGATGGCCACCTTCCGCTTCGTCCGCAGCGACTTGAGGCCGTCGGGAACGCGGTAGTACTTGTTCGGCGTGCATCCTGGGATCACTGGAACGAAGTCGGTCTCTGCCGTCGTTGCCGAATCCGCTTCCGTAATAGACATGACGTGATCAGTGCCCAACACAATGAAACTATACAATGAAGAGAGGAGCTACACAACACCACGACGTACTACTAACAAGGTGAAGAGTAAGAGAGGGGGAGGGTGCAGGGGGGATGGAAGATGCACGTCACAGTCCAAGCCGCACAGACAACTTCTTTTTTTCCCCTCTTCTCCGCACCACACACCACAGTGCGTGGATGCACGACGAAGGAGGTCCTCATCAGAGAAAGTGTGTGTGTGTGTTAGTGGAAGGTGTTCTTATTCGCTCAGAAACGCACATACTTGTGTAGATGCGTGTGCTTATTTTGGTATGGTTTTATTCAGAAGTCAGATGAGGTCTGCCGCCACCACGGACCTACACACCATTTGTGTGTGTTGTTGGCTTACTTCTTCTTCATCTTCTTGGTCTTGGAAGCAATCTTCACCGATTTGGTCGTGACTGATGATGACGAGGCCGCTGACTTCTTGGCGCCCTTCAGCTTCTTCTTCGCACCACCGGGGCGGCGTGCTGCATCTTCAGTGCGCTTTGCCGGTGCGTGGTCATCCTCACCCTTGACGCTGTTGGAGCCACGGGAGAAGATGAGCTGCCCATCTGGGCCAAGACGGAAGGCTGACGACGAGGTGGCTGCAGATGCTGCTGCCCCTCCCTGGCGCGACGATGATGTGGCCAAGCTCTCAAGCAGGCGTTGATGGGCGGCGCTGCTGGCTTCTTCGTCGCCATGCTCCTCCTCGTCATTATCATCGCCGTCCACCTTCTCCGCTGCATCTTCGGCCGCATCGTAGCCGTAGAGCTGCGCAGGAATGTGCTCCATGTTCGGCATCCCCTGCAGTTGTTGATGACCAACAGGGGTCAGCGGAACCACGCAGACGGAGTTTAGGGCGCTACGCTGCACCACCCAACGACCGCGACGTGGCTCCTTGCTACAGGCCACGTAGAGCACCTCACCCTGTGGGCTGAAGGCCAAGGACGTCACGAGAGCGCACACAGGAATCTCCGCAAGCAGCTGCATCTCCGCCGCCTGTGGCTTGGCCTCCTCATCGGCCCCATCACTACGTCTGCCTGGGGCGGTGGCGCCACTGCCCACTTGCACAAGCCGCCACAGACGCACAACCCCATCGTAGCTTGCGGAGGCCATCACATCGGCGTAGGCCACCGTCGCGACGGCAGTAATGGGGTTTGGCACATTCGATGCCGCACCAGAGGATGAGGAGGAGGAGGACGAAGAGGTTGTGGTGGCAAACACATTCTCCAGACCCGTGCCATCGCCCGTAAACCCACGTCCGTGCGCCCTGGGCTTCACCATGAGCGGACGGCGTCGGTTAACATCAAAGACCACGAGCGATCCATCTTCTGCGCCACACACAACGATTGATTCGTTGAGCATCGCCACGGCGGTGAGGGTGACGCTGCACACCTCCTTCTTTTCTTCCGGGCTGAGGGCTGCGGATGGTGCGCCAAAGCCCTCCACCCGCATAGCCTCTCGCCGGTGTTGGGTGGTGTAGGAGTAGGCCTGCTGCGTGGCAGCATCGGTGCGCCAGAAGCGCATCGTGCCATCTTCACCCACGGTGGCACAGGTCTCACGACGAAGGCCGTGGAGGCCCGTGACGGATCCCTCATGACCAAAGAGCTTGTCCTGGGAGAGCATCTCCGGCACCGACCACACGCGCAGGGTGGCATCTTCACTGGCACTCAGCAAGATGGAGGTCAGCGGGCGGAAGTAGAGGCCCGTGATGGGGCGGCGATGCATGAAGAGAAGACCCTTGTAGGCGAGGCTCATCGTCTCCCACACGGCGATGGAGCCATCGGCGGCACCCGCAGCGGTGTAGGACGTGCATGAATGATCCACCGTCGTTCGCTCGTACAAATCCCGCGTGGTTGGGCGGCTGTCGCGGGTATCACTCACCGCGATCGAGACGATGGCGGCAGGCATCGGGGGCTCCAAGAGACGTTTTCCATGGCGTTGACGTGCTTCATGCGCGGAGCGCGCCATGCCAGAGGCGTTGCGCTCATGTGGGGCCAAGTCTGCCATGTATACCTTGCCAGATTTATCACCAAACACAACCAGGTCCGTGCCGAGGGTTGTCACGGCTGTCACAGCGTTGCAGTTGTGGTGGACGCGCACCATGGCATGATGATGATCCTCGCCACGCTGCTGCTTCTCGGTGCTCGGTGCCTTCTTGGATGGCTTTGCCCCACGTTGCTGCTGCGATTCCAGGAAGCGGAGGATGTTAGCGGACACTACACGCTGCTTCGTGCCTGCGGCAAGGCGGGCTTCCTCCAACAAGGCTCGTCGTTGATCATCGAAGAGGTCTGCGTCAATGTCCTCCGTGGCAGCGATCTCACGCAGACGCGTGTTTACGTCGTCGCCAATCTTCTTGAGCAGCTCCGCGCGCTCGTTGCCGTGCTCCAACACATCATCCCGTGTGAGTGTGGGCTTGCGAGCACCCATTCGCTCAGCATCTCCGCTCGTGGAGCTATCACGCTGGCGCTTCTTTTCGTGAACCGCTGCTGCGGCAACCGCCGCCTTCTTCGCCGCCTTCCTCTTTGCGAGCATACTACACCACTACACACCTGTGTCACTGTGTCTGTGTGTGTGGGGGAGGAGATGATGAAGATGCGTCTACGCCCAATCAAGACGAGGTTGGCGGTGGTGATGTTGCTAGAGGTGTGTGTGTGAGTGCGAGAGGAGAAGGAGGATGTACGAGAGAGGATGTTGGGTCCATAATGGCGCGAAGGGTGAAACTTCTATAATAATGTTGGCATCGCATGGAAGTGAGTTTGTGTGTGTGTGTGTGTGGTGGAGGAAGGATAATGATGATGCCTATCCAGCATGAAAGAGCTACGCACAGCACCACTCCTGTAGTGCGGCGTACTCCGTAACAAAGCACGGCCACCCAGCTGCAGCTTGTTGTAGGAAGCCAAGCATCTCCTCACGCGGCGTGGCGGGGAGAAAGACGGTGATGAGTGTTGTGGATGTGGCATCAGCACATGGACCAATTCGTTGCATCGCGATGCTCCACGCATCATCTTCATCGAGCACCAACTCTGATGAGGAGGACATCACCCGCAGAAGCAGTGCAATGCGCTGCGCTATCGCGGGCTCCGAAGGCATGGTCGTGGAGCTGCGAAGATGGCCGCGGAGTCCACGACGACCCGCAGCGGCGTTCGTTGTGAAAACTACCCCAACCCATCGTAGTGGCAGCGGCAATGTGTTTGGCGTAGAGCTGTCTGAGGTACTCACTATCCACCGCCATGCATCACCATCAACATCCGCAGAAGAGGCGCGTATGAGGCTGGTGTGAGCCGCCCCACCTTCTTCAAGCTGCTGGAGCAGTGAGCCAGCGCTGTTGCTACTCCCGTCGTGGACCAAGGCTGCTGCCATCTCCCCGGCGTGCGCCGAGAGTGTTGGGAAGTCTGCCGCATCAGTTGCAATCTGCAGCAACATGATCGAGCTCGTGGATGTGTAGGACGATGGCGATGGTGAACGACGGCATGCATCTCCATCCTCAAGGCTGGCACTGCTTTGTCGGGCGTGGGCCCCCAAATTGCAGCAGTAGCACCAGAGGAAGCTTGCTGGGCAAAAGTCTGCAAGACACAGTGGAATCCATGCCTCCCCGGGCTGACGTCTCTGGAGCTCCATGGCCATGTGCTGAAGGAGACGTACATCACGCATGGAGAGAGAGCCACACATGTGCATCATCTCGGGCTCACCACTGCTCTCCACCACCGTCGCGTCGGGCGTGCGGCGATGTTGGTCATAGCTCTGCTGGGGCCCCATCATCGCCAATAGGCCAGAGGAGCTCAAAACAAAGGTGTATAGGTGGCTCTCCATGTGCGTGTGTCCTTCCCCGACTCGGTAGTGCTGTTGCAACAGATGCTGCAGCCGCCGACGTACATCGGCCGCAATCGGGGCCACTGCCACGGCATCCACGGCGGCCTCTATACGCTGGACGTGATGGGCAATCAACGTCCGTAGCACACAAAAGTCTGCCGGGGAAAAGAGTGAACGAGCATCGTAGTTTGGTGCTCGCTGAAGCACAGTATTCATTGTGGGGGCCACTGCACACACAAAGTGCTCCACCATTCGAAGTAGCTCCAGCCCGCGCGCGGCGTTGGCTGGCCCACCCGCTGACTGCCGTGTGGCGTAGACGTAGCGCAACTCACCACGCTGATGGAAGTAGATGCCGTAGGAAGACCCTCCAAAGACGATGTACTGCAGATCCTCAGTTGTTGTTGTTGTTGTGTCACTGACAACACTTTGCTGTGGAAGCTGTGAAGGCATACTCATGAGCACAAGCAGCACACCACAGAGTGGGGCAAAACCTTCATCTTCATCCTCCACGTAGGAGAAGATGGGCTTTCCTGCGCTCGTGAAGACCAACACATGCATCGGAGCATCAAGGAAAGGGTTGGAGCCAGCACGGCTGCTGTCAGAATCTGCCATCCATGCGCAGGACTACACACACACTGGAGAAAACGTTCTTGTTGCTTCCGTAGCCGCGGCAGTGGTATGCTGCTGTGTGTCTGATGAGATGTACTACAGCTGCAGCTAGTGACAACAGAACAAGTGAAGAGATGTGTTGTATGTGGATGCGATGATGATGAAGATGAAGTAACAGTGTAGGAAAAGAAGAACATGAGAGCGTGTTGCAAGTGTATCAAGATACACCAACATGAGGTCCACAGAAGGCAAAAAGAAAAACAATTGGATGGGAAAGATGATATTAACGACGGAGAGAAGAGTGACGAGAAGCAATGACCCCCCCCCCTATACACGCACACGTACACACGGAGTCCAGGAGCAGCTAGGCCACCATCTCCGCCACGCAGTCGACGCTGCAGCTGCACTTAAGCAGGAACCTGGCCGAGGACCGCTCCGATGCGCTGATCACCAAGACGTACTTGGTGGCGTTGCCCTTCAGTTCTGTTCCACGCAACGCGACTCCGGAGCTCGTATACATGCCAGAGCTCCGGATGAGCTCCATCGTAGTACCGTCCTTCTCCTGGAAGAGGGCCACATTGGCGTAGACGGAGCGTTGGTCGCCCTCCTCCATCACAAACAAGCGGCAAAAGAACACGCCGCTGGAGCTCCCCTTGAGGCTGACCACTACCTTGGCATTGCTGAAGACCTCATCCGTCTTGCGTAGCACCAGTGGAGGTGCCAGGCCACTGCGAAGGGCCCCACCAGCAGGGAGAAGACGTCCGTGCAGGGTCACAGTCATCTTTTGGCCCACGTCTTCAGCGGGCAACTCACGCAAATCATGTGCTTCCGTGGACTCCACGCAGAGTGTGTAGGTCCCTGGTACACCCTTGTCATAGAGTGAGGGGATGACGGTGTAGTCTCCGGCAGGAAGAGGAGGAAGGCAGGTGCTTGTGTTGGCCACATTGACGGGGCCGATGCTGCAAGCCTTTTCCCCTTCACTCGTCAAGGCTTTCCGCACCACCTCACGAATTGTGGAGATGATGGAGAGGAGGTGTGCGGCTGCCGCGGTGGACATGCCGTGGCTTGCCAGGGTGACTCGGCGGGTGATGGAGGCCAGCTGATGCAGAGTGGTCTGGCGTTGTGCGCTGCCTCGGAGGATGCCATCGGCAAGGTCCTTGAGCTCTCCCGCGAAGGCTTCTGCCGCTGTGCTGAGCTCGGGCGGGTCGGATATGGGAACGAGGTTCACCTCGGCCGCCCCAGATGCGTTGCTGGCAGAGTTAGGATACAGGCTGGCCAGTGGCTCACCCCACTCCACGGTGCCGCCACCTTGGTTGGTGAGCTGCAAACGTGTCGAGGCTTCACTGAGGCAATGACCCTTGGCAATGGCAGCCAACAACACCATGCGTACATCATCCTCGAGCTGATCCACATCGTACATGGTGAAGGACTTGGAGCTCGGTGACAGTGGCCTCACCCCGACGCGAATGGTGAAGGAGATCACCGGGGGCAGCTCGCCCAGCGACTTTAGGTTATCCACCACGAGTGTGTGTGGCAAGTCGCTGCCCACCGCTGCACCTCCATGACCGTAGGCCAGCGCCTGAAGAATGAGATTACCCTCACGTTGTACGCTGCCAACGCGTGGGGCAAAGGCCGTGAGCACACTGGCGTCCTCAGAGGTACGCTCACTGGATGAGATCCGCACCAGCTGCAGCTGACAACAGGACTCTGTTCCTTCCACAGAGAGACGCACATGCACGCGTGCAGGTTGCGCAAGGTGCAGCAGGTACTGTGGGTTGTAAATGAAGGTGGGTTCCCCGGTACGGCCGCCACAGCTTTGGCCCTTCACCCACGCCCCCCGCACCACACTTGTGTGGGGGAGGCGTGTGGGTGGAATGTTGTGCATAAAGACACCAACCGTGGAGGATGGGAGTGAGGAGGCTAGACCGGCTGCCTGAGCGTAGAAGGTGGAGCCCAGGGCGGCACTCTCTGGTCGCTGGAGTGGCAGCTTGAACTGTGGCAGGTCGGTGTGTAGGGTGACGGTGTAGCCAAAGCTTTCCTGCACCGTCGATCCAAGACGTGCGAGGACCACGACCAAGTCCACGTGGCCAGAGGGGCAGTCAAAGCTGAAGGTGTTGGCGGCACTGTTGCGGAAGGTGACCTCATTCAGCGGGCACAGGCGCTGGCGCAGGTCGGTGTAGCTTGCCAAGCGACGGCAGGTGCAGCGATCGGCCATGCAGCGCACCCCAGTGTGTTGGGTAATGGATGGGCAGCTCGTGACGTTGTATACCTTCAGGGCCACAAATGGTACCTTGGGGTGATTCTTCTCGAACTGTAGTCCAAACTCCGAAACATCGGTGATGTGGCGGGAGAGGGTGAGGTGCATCCGTGTACGTGTGCTCGACCCGACAACGCCAATGTGGATCTGGGGTGACTGGCCCATGGAGGTGGCGTACTCAAAGACACCGTGAGCGGCCAAACGCGTAGGACGTCGCGGTTGTGGGGCGTCAGGGCGGCGGAAGAGGAGGTAGGGGTTCCAGCTCAGGTTCAGCCGATCAAAGTAGGTGCAGGCGTCCTCCCACGTCACACAAAAGTTGCCACCGGCGGCAGAGGCGGCCGTGAGACCCATGGCGGCATGAACCGCCTTCGCGGCAGGACTTGCATCCTCAATGGAGAGTGAGCCACGCCAGGAGGAGGTGGACCACGGATTGCGGATGAGCAGCACACGAAGACGGCTACTTTTCCCGGATGAGGCTGGTATCTCCACCTCCTGCACATCCAAGATGGCGTAGGCATGACCGCTCACCAAGCCTTGCTGCGACTCTATCGAGGCTGCCATCTTCACAGGTGTGGTGATGGTGCCAATGACGGCACCGAGTGGGTAGCTGAAGGACAGCCGCTTCCAGTGGTACTCCTCGTCAAAGGAGGGGCTATCCATGGACACGGTATCAGGCAACCACCCAGAGAGTTTGAAGAGGTCGCTGCTGCTGCTGCTGCCCGGGAAGTCGTAGGTACCCCCGCACACCTTCACAAAGGCCTTCTCCATCAAGGATACCCACATCTCTTGTGGGTCCTTGGAGTACATGCACAAGAGCTTATCCTTGGCTGGGCTCATGGGCAGGCGGTCATCCACCAGCACCAGACGTGTCATGCCGTTGATGAGCATCTTGATGCAGTACTTGCCCTTTTGGCTCACAATGGGACGGCCCTCGGCGTCTTGAGGGTAGATGACGTTGCTAATGAGCTTCGTGAAGGGAAAACGTTGTTGGTAGCTGGCACAAATGATCAAGCTGCAGGCGAGCGAGCAATCACCCACCACACTCTGCGTGATGTTGGCAGGGTCACCCTTGCCAAGAATGTAGTGTTGGGAGGTGTTGTTTGCCCCAGACATCTCCGTCAGCCTGGCGAAGATGGCTTCATGACGTTGCTGCGCGGGGCAGAGCTTGGGGGTGAAGCGATCCACCCACAACCCTTCACATGGCATAAAGACGTTCTCCGCACCGTAGCCCTCGCTCAGATCATCCCACATGGGGAGAAGAATGGTGTTCGTCATGCCGCTAAATCGCAGAAGCTCGATATCTTGTGAAAGGAGCTCATTGTCCTGCAGAAAGCGTGGCGGGTTGTTCTTGTAGTACTGCCGTCGAAGGAGCTCCAGCGCGTCGGCAATGTTGCCAAAGTTGGATGGGTTGTTGCGCTCCTGTGAGCCCAGGGCATAGGCGTGCTGAAGCACATCAATGGCGCGCTTCACCTCACCCTTGTGGCTGAGTTCCGTCGCCACCTCCACCGCACGAAGAACAAAGTCCGACGAACGCGACGGAAATTGGTTGAAGAGATTGGTGGGCGTGTTGCTCGCCTGTGCCGATAAGGCGGGCGACGATGGGCCGTCCTTCTTTTCTGAGTTGGTAGCCAAAGGTGGAGCCACCACCTTTGGCTTCGCAGAGGCAGGCTTGGATGTTGCTGCTGCGGTGGTCTTTGGTGGCACAGTTGCTTTAGCTGCATTGCTCTGTGCGGGTGTACGCTGTGTTGGTGTAGGTGCGGGCAGAGTTGATGAAGCGGCAATGGCCTGCCGCAGCTCCTTCACCCGTGCGGCGACCTTCTCCAGGTAGCTCATGAGCTTGGCCCGCTCCGCGAGTGGTGTGTTTTGGTTCTTCACCCGAGCACTCAGAATATGGATAGCTTTGGTGTAGCACTCCTCTGCCTGCACACACTTACCTTCTTCGTCCAACTTCACGGCATTGAGCATCAACGTCGTACCTTCATCCGCCATGATTCCACCTCACCTTTCGTATTTATTATTTGTTTGCTGCCACCACACTTGTGTGTTGTGCGCGCGACCCCGTGAATAACCAGCCTACTTGTGGGAATCCCTAGTAGTACCCTGTGTGGAGTAGCAACATGCAACAACAAGGAAGAGAGTGGCATGCCTGGACAACACAGTGAATACAAAGATGAGCATGATCCTTGGCAAAATTGGCAAACCACATCTCATGGATGTGAAGCAGTGAGCGAGTCTTGTTAGGTTGTGTGTGATAAGATGGTGATGATCATGATGATGATCTCGCTCAGTTAGCGATCCACGATCCCTTCAATGGGCTTCCATCTTCCACGGAGTAGGTGGGAAGGAGGTACCACTTTGCGGGGTGCCAGATCCCACGCATGAAGGTGAAGAAGTAGGCGAGCTCGTACAAGGCCAGCTGACAAAAGAGGCCGTTGGCCAGGCCACGCGCATCTCTCCAAACGAGGTTGTTCCACCAGTGGTTGCAACAGCCAACAAGAGGCTCCACTTCATCAACACGTGAGGCACCGCCCTCACGCCATGCCGCCATGCGCTGCTGCTGTTGCGGGGTGTAGAGCATCTCGGGCCACATACACCGCCACGTACTCATCACAATGTGGAAGGACGAGTAGCCGTCGTACTTGGCCATGCGCTGCCTCAAGTGTTGCGTGGTGGCTGCACGTGCATCACCAAGTTCCTTCACCACACGTTGCTTCGCCTCGGCAAACGAAAGACGTTCCTCACGTTGCAACGTTTCTTGCGAGTGAAGCGCGTGCTCCAGCACCTGAATAACATTGTGCGAGACCACAGGGACCTGTGCGAGCGTGGCCCCGTAGCTCTTTGCCGTGGGTAGTCCGGCTGCATCACCAATGGCAAATATGTTGGTGTAGCTCCGATGGCAGAGCGTTTCAGGATCAACATCCACGAAGGATTCTTCATCCACGTACGTCTTGTGCTTCCGTGCAGCGGAGGAGGAAGATGTTGGGCATGGATGCTCTGCGGCGTAGCTTGCGCGGTGGAGGCCGCTTCGTCGGATGAAGGCTGGCGCGGTGAGGGGGAGGTCAAGCAACAAGAGACGATATGGAACACGAAACTCCACGTTGGCTGCGTAGTTGTACAAGGTGGCGATGCTCGTGAGAGGGTCCACGTGGGTGAGGTAGCTCGAGCGCAGCCACAAGAAGGCGTGATTGCCCGAGGCGGATCTCATCACGTCTTGGCGTTCGCGCCACAACTGAAGAACAACGTCATTCACCGATTGTGGTGCCATGGGCAACGGATCTACATCGGCGGTGACGGCACAGAGGCGGCAGCGGCTGAGCTTGCCAAAGTAATGCAGGTACTTCCACAGGAGGTTGGTGGTGCCAATGAAGGTGCCATCGTGTTGGCGAGAGGTGGCCAACATGACGGGCGACGCAGCGGGTGTACCTGCGCCCTCCGCTGGAATCGTACCACAATGTTGCACCCACGCATCATTGAGCACATCGGCATCCGTGGAGGTTGCGGCAATGATGGTGGCAGAGGGCCGACCACGTGAGGAGCGGGCCGCCTCCATCGTTGCCACGAAGGAGGCTGGCGGCACCTTCACGTGGAGCATGTTCCCCTGGAAAATGTGGCCGAGGTTGTCGCGGGTAACGCCAGGATGAATGGCGATGCGATGCCTATCAACGTCACTGGAGCTCAAACACGCCGCCAAGGAGCCCAGCGAGCGTTGTGCTCCGGCCGCAATGACGAGAACGTCGTACGGGTAGGCCACGCCACCATCGGAGAGGGTGCGGCTGCCATCATCATTGAGCGTTGTTTCATCGTGTGCGCACGTTGTTGTCTTCCCCCACATGCGCCTCCACAGACTAACCTGGCCAGCCTCTGCCGACGGGGATGCTGATGATGATGATGATGATGGTGCGGTGCGTTCCTTGGATACGTCCTTCTTGGGCATTGAATCAGGTCGTACCACCACACGTTGTTGCTGCTCATCGACACGCACCACTTCGCCCATCACCAAATGTGCCTGGCGCGAGACGTTCCACGTCGCGGGTGAGCGAAGTGAATCCAGGCCACCCGTTGTGTTGAGGTCGTAGCTGCGATGGCCAACATGTGCGTGCGGAATCATGCCCAGAAATGTTTGCCGCCGCTCCTTCTCAATCACGGTGATGTGCAGATTTGGTGCGTAGTTGCTGAGTGAGGCCGCGAGGGCACATCCACCAGGACCTGCACCAACAATAACGACGCGCTGGCCACGGCGCTTGTGTGCCGCGACGGAGGCCGGCTTGCGGTCTCGGTTTTGTGTGTAGTGGAGCGCGGCACCGAAGCTCATGATGGCGGTGGTCGCAGCCACCAGGCCAGCAGCCACAAGGAACCGCTGCGACTGTTGCAGCCGCATGGGGTGGCCCTTTGGCGGCGGGGCCCGCTTAGGTATGTACATGACCTAGATCCTTTTATGGTGTATGTATACATGCGTGGAGAGATGAAGAAGAAGGTGAAGAAGAGGAACGAAAAGATGCAGAAGTTGTGCAAACACACGTGATGATGTGCGTGTGTGCTCACTCATTCGTGGTACGTGTGCGTGTCTGTACGCATGTGTGTACGTGTGTGTGTGTGTGTGTTGTACATGGGTAGCAGTCGCAGCCTTCAACGTGTACGGAATGATGATGATGATCCATCATCACAAAAGAGCCTCGGCTGCTGCGTTGCACACTTCTAATCCACGAAACTGTCGCTCCGCCTCGGCGCTTTCCTCCGCTTGCACCAGGGCTTCCAAATCATTTTCGGCGAAAAAGTTCGTCAAAAAACCAACGGCGTCGTCCGGATGAGCCTTCACAAGCTCACCAATGGCCATGCGCATGGCAAGATCAATCTCAGGGTGTGCGCGGAGGTACTTGGCTTGGCGGATGCGCACCTCCACCAAGTTGGTGCGGAGCTTCTCACGCTCTTCTTCCGTGAAGAGGGCGGTGGCAGCTTCATTGATGGTCGGTTCAGGCCCGGCAAAGGGCCGTGGAACCTCTGCGGTTGGCATGGGCATGAGTTGCTACAAACACAACACAGCCAAGAAGAGAGGGAGAGAGAGAGGAGGTTTAGGATCACCTACACACATGCATCATCACACAGCAACTACTCTGACATGTACTCACGTGACGTGTTTCATATCTTGTGAAGGTACAAACGCAACGTCCACTGATCCAAGAGTTCTATGCAAGAGGGAAGAGTGAGGGGCACATGACATACACGTACACGGACACCTCCAACCACCTTGTGTGCCTACCACAGTGCCGTCTTCTTGTAGGATTGTGGCGTTCGCGCACGACCGGTACGACGTTCCATCGCCACATCCTCNCCTGCCGCCGCCAGCGACCTTCACACTGCGCGCGCAGCGTTGTGGGCCCGCCCCTCGCCGTCTGTGGCTGTGGCGGGCCAGAAAACAAGTTGAGCGGCGGCTCATGGCGGTAGCTGGCGGAGCGCATCTGAGCTCCTCCACGTGCACGCTTCATGGCCATTGAATCAGCGTCATCCTCGCCGAAACTGTGGGCGTTGTGGTGTTTGGCATCGTAGTGTAGGAGGGCAGGACGCTTCCACAGCGACGTACTCACGCCAACCTGTGGCGGAGGGGGATAGTCTTGGCCCGCATTCACGTTGAAGTGCGTGCGTGCGGCGGGTGGCTGCAAACGAGGAGCGGGCGCCGCAACAGGGTTGTTGTTGTTTGGGTCGGTATGCATTTCCTCCATCGTGGCGCCAATGATGAAGTGGCTGCGGTTGTTGTCGGGGTGAACGTGTGCGCGAGAGCCGGTGGCGGTGTCAGGGCGTGGGGCGGAGTTGTCCAGCGCATATGGCACCGTGCGCTTCAACCACTCAGCGCTCTCACCGAGGCCATACCCACACTTGGCGTACTTGTTGGTGGCGGCAATCGCGGCCATGCGTTCATCACTGCCCTTGGCGAAGGCTTCCACCGCAATTTGGCGGCTGATCTTCTCCTCGCGCGGCACAATCGCGGGCTCGCCGTGGTACTCACGCAACGCCGCCGCCGCCACGTCGCGATGTTCGGGATGCATCTTCTGGATCTTGCGCAAACGCGCCTCGCTGTACTGCACCGACGTTGTAAAGGCATCGTTGCTGCGTGCGTGTGTTGCGGTTCCTCCCTGTTCCTCCATCGGGGTGTAGTTGTACGACGTCAAGCACAGGTTGGCTTCCTGGCCCGGTGGCTGCTTCACGATGCTCTTCTGGCCTCCCGCGGCGTAGAAGGCCTGACAACGTTGTTGCTGATCTGTAACAACAACGCTGGCCTTGCCAAGACGGCCCTCGGCGCGCTTGGCGTCATCGGAGAGGCTCGTGAAGTGCGGGTTGATGTGGCGTTTGGCGCTCTGCCGCTCTTCACCTCCCATCGTCAGTGTTGTTCGGCGTGCCTGTGCGTGAGGATGTACGTGGGGGCGGTAAGGCTCTTCAACACCGCTGTGTGCGGAGGATGGCATGATGCCAGCTTGGCCCACAATGAGATGATCGCTGAATTGGCCTTGACGGAAGTGGGCCTTCCCCGTGGGCTTCGGCA
>JASAON010001348.1:0-15830 GCA_030849065.1 Jaenimonas drosophilae
AGGGCTTCTGCAGAAGGCTTTCCAGTTCAGAAAGATGATTGAGGTACTGGGCTACCGTCGAGCTCCCTCGCCTGCTCTCCGCCCCATTGTCAGCGGAGTGCCTTTTGGGTGCCCCTGGCATGTCCCTCACGTCGTGGTGCTCAGCATGCGAGGAGATCTTGCTTGGAGTCACGTCTGACGTAACGAGGTGCAGCATCGGTCCGCAGCCAGCGGCGCCACTGCGACCCTGTGAAGAGAGGAAATCGTGATGGTTTCCTTCGTCTATCCATGCATGATGAGGAGCTGCCGCTGCCTCGCCCGCTGGCACGCGTCGTCTCCGCTCGGAGGACGATGTGGAGGTGAGAGAGGAAGATGAGCAATCAGCAAAGGAGAGAGAATAACCTTCGCCAATGATTGAGGCTATACGTCGCTCACTAAAACCAAGTTCTCGAAGCGTTGATCGAACGATTCCTTCATCAATACCATCATGCTGAAGCATTGCGTCGAGGTAATCGGTGTACCCATCAACCGTTGATGGCAGCATTGTTATTTGTCACGAAGCCAGTAGCAATCTTCGTCTCTACGAAGAAATCTATGTATTGTGTGTGTGTGTGTGTGTGTGTGTGTGCGTGGAGAATTGCTTCAATACGTCTTCAATGACTTCTACAAGAGTCCAAAAAAATCTACAGGCCTTCATCATGGTAGGCAGAAGAGTAAAGAAGCATTCATTGTTGTGTTTCATCCCACAATGTGCTCATCCATAGACGCTCAAGCACCAGAAGCCGTGCGTAGAAGCAAGTATTACACGTATTCGGCCTTTAACGTGTCGCACTGCCGCATATAGCAGCAGCATTGCGTGTGAGGACTACGCGTCTTTGCACACCCACTGCGTGGAGCCTAGCGTGAAGACTTCAATCTCAGTCGTTTTTTGGGTTTGACAGCAGCACTTGGCTGCTCCTCCATCGGCGCATCATCCTCAGAATCTGATGCTGCCTCCCACTCCTCATCTTCTCCTGTGTTGTGCCTGTCATTAGCTCTTCCCCGCGGTGGCGCATGCTTCTTATCTCCCTTGCTCATCTGCAAAGGCAGCTCCTTCCAATCACCTTCAGTACTTGTCATGCCGAGGTCAAGAGCGATGAGATTGATCCGATCCATGAGCTCTTCTTCGAATGCCACCTTTCGTGCAACAGTCCAGACGCCTCCTCTCTCCTCAAAGTCGTCTGTACCTTCTTCGAAATCCTCCATCGATTCACTGCTCTCCTCGGCTGGGTCCTGACGCCGTGGCCGCAAATCCTTCAGTACGTCGGCAAAATCTCGCCCATCGGCAGCAACAATACGGAAGTCAGAGTCAGGGGATTCATCACGTGAAGCGGCCCTTGGCGGAAGGCTAGCAAAACCTCTTCCCCTACGCGCAGCATAGCGAGGGCCCTCCGCCTCCTCAGGCTCCCATTCATCCTCGAAAACCTCCTCTGGAGCATTCAATCCCGCTAATGCCGCCGCATGCAACAAGCGGTCCATCTCCGATGCGAAGGGAAGTGGGGCTGACGTCGAAGCTGGGCCAGTGAAGAGGTTTCCTTGAAGACCATCCAGTTCCCCTTCATCATCATCATCAATCTCGTCCCACTCATCAGCCACTTCTTGCTCCTCACAATCCTCTCCCCGCTCTTGATAGAGTGCTACTCGACGCAGCTCAAGCTTCTCGCGTTCATTGGAAATATCCAAATACTCTGCCGCTTTTGTGAGAATGTAGGCTAGTTCCTCACTCACTGCTGGATTGTCCGCGGTACGCATCTCCTGCTCCTCCAGAGCTGTTTCAAATATGTCGATGGCATCGATCAAATCCTCACGTGCCCGCTCCTCGATCTCCACAGCAATCTTGCAGTTGAGAGAAACGTCTGTTGCACTACCGTCGTCGTCACTGGATTCGAAAATCACACCACTCATCTGCCCTAGCATTGATCGGACAAAGTGAAGAGCCCTCGTGCGTTGATGGATGGCGGGAGTCCAGAAAGATGATGAAGGGCCAGGTCTTGACGAGCGGAGTCCTGGAACACTGCTGACGCCTTGTGCCTCATCTGTTGCGGCACCAGTGCCTTGGGACGATCTGGGGTGGCCCATTGTTGAGGTGGGGTCGAAGAGTTTCGATGGGCCCGATGTAAACCAGCCATCTCCATCGCCGCTCTCCTCCTGCGGTGCGGGTTGTTGAGCTCGCTGGCGATGACGCCACGCAAGTCCACCACCAACGATGGATAGTGCCACAGCGGAGAGCACAACGGCACGTACAGGGGCGGTTGAGGTTGTGACAGTGCCATCGACTAGCGTTACCGCACGAAACGAAGGAATAGATGTTGTCATTGTCGTTAAATTGTGGAAATACGCGCAACGGTTTTTCTCTTTGGCACGTTGCTTTAGCTACGCTCACAAATTTAGAATAGTGAAGCAAAGAGACAGAAACGAAGAGAAACGTCCAAGATTGGAAGATCAGAACTTGAGGGCCACACTTTTCCGCGACAGCGAAAAAAAAACCTGAATCAGTCGGTGATTCAGTCCGATTTCCAAGTCCACTGACCAAACGCGATTGTTTTGAGCACGTAGTGTATGTACGCGCAGAGGATGCCAGACACGTGAACGAGCAACGCAAAGGTATGGAATCAGATGGCTCTGTTCACGTATTGGATGTACAACAACAGCGCTAGATAGGGGAGGTATCAGCAAGCAAAAAAAAAGTGGCTGGGCAATAACACCAAATAACCAAGAGAGTGGGAGGAAGAGGGTTGGGGCAATTGGGTTGAGGGAGGGCCCAAGCTCAAAAAAAGGGTGGCTGGGGAAGCCATTCTTCTGATAGAAACAACATCATAGAGGGGGGAGTGGATCGGGGCTGAGTTTTCTCTGAGTGTCTTCTGTGCGTCACACCCCGTCCGTCTGTTCCCAGGATAGAGAGAAAGAGATCAGCCCCGGCGAGGGATTCCTGCCACTCCCGATTGCTCAATGCCGCACTCATTCGATCCACGCTTGATGAGGAAGTAGCCATTGTCACCCCAGTCCTCATTCCAGCTGTTGGCCACCTTCCAATAGGGGACTCCATTTTTGGTACCCCACCCAACCAGTCGGACAGCGTGTCCACCAAGGGCTGTACCCGTGGTGTGGCTGTAGACTCCGCTTCGGTACGCAAGAAAGTCTTCGTAGACGTCAAAGGCAACCTCAAAGGGGCCGTTGTGCATCAGCTCCCGCATGTAGGCGTCCTCGCCGTTGACACCATAGCTCCGCTCACCCTTGAACTTGGGAGCAGGGGTGACACCATCGGAGCAAGTGGAGTTGCACTGCGGAGTTTCATAGACAGTGCTGGGGCAAGCAGGGTACTTGTCACCAGCGGCATGGTGTCCGCAAGGAGCAAAGGGGTATGGCTGGCAGTCTTCCGTCGTCAGGCCCACCCAGACCCACCAAGTCCAGGCCATGGTTGGCCACCCGCCTTCGCATCCACGACCGCAGATGCGGCAGCAGGACAGAAGGTTGCCCGTAGACACTCGGTGATTGGGGAGATTGGCAATCGTGCAGTAGCGGTCTGACATTGCCTCGGCCGCCGCAATTGCCCAGCAGGAGCCACAGTTGGACTGGTCACGAATCTCTCGAATGGTGGGGCATTGGGGCCAGTTTTCAGCCGAGTCAAAAGTCTCAGGGAGCTCAGCAGCAGCCTCGGCGGCGGTGAAATCACGTGCGGCAAGATCGCTGGGAGCGACGGCCACAACGCCCATGAGTTGCTTGATCTCGTGCAGGGTACGGTCACGCAAGACACGGCCGTTGTCAACTGAGGCATGCCACATCCCTTTGGTCAGTGAGTTGACCTTGCTCACGAAGTCGGGAGTGAGAACGGGTCGGTGAGCAAAGTAATCCTTGGTGGCGAAGGTGCTCATGGGAAGACAGTCCACGGCGCACGCTGCCAGCAGCACCAGCAGACAAATAACGAGAGTGCGGTTCATGGAAAATGGATAGTCCGCCAAGGGTGAAGAAAAAAACTCAGGTAGCAGTATTTTGTTGTGGTATTGTAATCAACTTGGGTTGTGGGTACTCAAGCTACGCGTAACAACACAACAAAAAAAGGGAGCAAATAAATATAGAAAACGCATTCAATGAGTTGGTGTGCCGTCTGGGTTGTGCAAACAGATCCCAGAAAGTTTGACGGAAAGTCATTCAAGGAATGGTTGATTTAGCCGGTGTTATGACAGATTAGCAAAGGTATCACACCTGTGCGAGATGGTGGGCTGCTGCCTGTGTAGGCTAACCCCTAAAAATGATCAGAGCTAGTAGCACAATAAGAGTGCTAACAAGAAAGACCAACACCTTGGGCAGTACGTTGCTTTCAGTCTCAGTGGTGCGCACCTGACTCTCCTTGGGACTCTGCTGAGCAGCAGTCGATGGCACACAAGCAGCAGATTTCGCTGGAGCTACCGTCACCGGCGGTGGAGGTTGTGTCCGCAAGCTCGGCGGAATTGGTGGTGCGGTACGACCACGACCCAGCCCGCGACCGGCCGGACCTGCCCCCCGGCCGCCCCGCCCGCGACCTCCCCCACGACCTCCGCGTCCGCGACCCCCTCTTCCGCCACGTTGGTGGCGGTTGTCCCCCTCCTGCGGGGGCCGCTTCGGGGTCAAGTTGGCGATCAGCGGTTGTGGGCGTGAAGGCGGCTTTGGTTTCTCAGAGTACCGGCTTTCTCGCTTGTAATGAAGGTACTTGCAAGTCGTGATGACATGTGAACGGCCATTCCGGCACCAAGACCCACACTGATCGTCCCAGCTCTGGGCTAGCGTGTGGGTTAATCCGAGGTTGGAGTGTAGCTCCGCTTCAAAGTATCCGGTGCGTAGGCCAGGAACCCCCACGAAGACCACCTTCGACAGCAGGTGGAGCTGCTGGCACGTTGCCGGATCGTGAGTGGTGGAGGTGTTGGTACAGAACTCCATATTTAGAGCGGAAGTGGGCTTGCTCAAGATGGCATCTCTCGCAGCATTATGGACGAGCATGTTAACGCGCACATAGCGGTCTCCAATGAGAATTGCACGATTGGTCAGATGCAAATGAGAGCATTTGAGGATATTGTGGGTGGTGGCTAGAGTGCACAGAGACAGGACGGCTTTTGGATTCCCCCTCAGCTTACGCAGAGCAGCCGTTAAGCCCTCATTCGGCACCAAGGATGATAATGAGTAGCATCGACTTGCTATGCGGAGTTCACTTGGTACTTCTCGGGATTGAGGAGGGAGCGGGGAAGTTCCCTGTTCCTCCTCAGGAATGTAATTGCACTCGTCGTCTTCGTCCTCTTCTTCGTCCATCTCATCGGTATCTGACCCCTCTTCATACACTTCCTCCAGCTCTTCCTCCTCGACAGAGTCGCTCTGTTCCTCTCCGCCATCGTCATGCTCCACGCTCGCTAGTTCATCCCTTGGTACTTTTTCTTCCACCTCCAAACCTGTTTCAATTGTGTTCTGCTCACTCGGTGAAAGGTGGGCTATTCCTGCGTCCGCACTGTCAACATGTTCTTCGGGGTGGACGAATGCGGCCTCTGTGTCCATACTACCGGGTCGGGAGATGTGCTTTCTGCGAGCAGTCAACTCTATCCACAACAATAGCTTTTTAAAAACAAGGCGAGAGAAGGAGGTAGTCGCGGAATTATAGTGGGATACATGGTATGGGCAGAACAACTGGGAAAACTTGCTGTGCAGCACCACTGAGCAGACCGAGTAAAATCAACTTGGCTGTGAAACAGAATAGGCTCGCACGTACGTTGGAGAATCAGGAACTAGCCATCATTCCTGGTTGCTATGCCACAAAGCCATTGTGCAGCAGAGCGTAGCAAAGTGCAATTACAGTGAGAACGATGGCTGGTGGCACATTCTCCGTGCGTAGAAGGAGGATTAGAGCTGACCCACAGCTGCCAAGTGCCAAGCCCCAGGTTGTGGGATCAGAAGGAAGGATGTGCGATGTCACCAGCGATAGTAGCCCATCCACAACGGGTTTCACAAGTACCAAGAAGAAGTACACGAATGAAAGTGAGAAGGCAGCAAGGAACAGCTCGACGGCAACTCCAGGAACCTGAAGTTTGGCGGCCAATCTCCCAGTCAGTAGCTCATCTGCATCCTTCATCAGTTGTTGCACCACTCGGGACGCGATAAACTGCCACATGGATATTGTTGAGGAGGGTAAATCTAGCCCTTCATCCACAGTAATGTGAAGTGCACGTGAGAAATGGCCATCAGAAGTACACCAAAAAGGCATCATAACACTGCAAAGCCTCCAAGTGACAGCACCACATGCTCCCACAGCTACAGGTACTGTGAGGAGTGGAAAAGGGGGATGCCAGGATGTTCGCCAAAAGGCGCGCCGCCACGTGGACACAAGATACGCTGAAACGAGCAATCCTTGGAGAGGGGCCGCTCGTCTCATGGCAACTAATAGAGCAGAGGAAATGGGAACACCACCAGAGAGCCATGGTACTGGTGGCGTCGTCTCGAGGAATGGTGGATGATTTAGCCAAGTTGCGCCGGACGACACAACAAACAGATTGACCACCGTAAATAGTGCCAAGAGAGATCGACTTTCAGCCCTGTCAGGAATATCGAAGAAACCAGCAAATGGGGCAACAACAGCACAGGGAAGGAGGTAGAGGGCCAATACTAGGGCTGACACAATGAGGACAGCGGAGAGACCTTGTGGAGACTCCGTGGCTGAGGACAGAAGGGGTACTGCACCGTCAAACTGCAGCAAGTGAAAGTACAGCGCCGCGGTAAGACCAAAGGGAACTAGAAACCACGTCAGGAAAAGTCTATCGCTGTACTCTACATGCCGCACATAACGCTGAAATGCCTCACTACGCTCTAACTCCTCCACAGCTTGCTCTGTGTAGTGCCGCGCCGCGGGGCTGTGGAAGTCCCGTCCCCGAATTCGCTCGCACGACATGGGTTTTTTCTGTGCTTGCCCTTACAACCTACCTTGTGCTACTGAGGTGTGCACACGCAAGAACGAAAAAGGAGGGAAGTGTGAAATACAGCTGAAGAAGAGGGGCATAAGAATGGCACTTCTGAAATCTATGCCCATACCACAATAATAATAAGTTTTAGACTCCCCACAGCCGAGTGCAGTAAAATGCGCAGCTGAATCAGTCCACCTGCGCTTGCATCTTACGCCGTACATTAGCGGCATCCCGACGGCGGCGCTCCGTTGGATCTACACAAAATGACTGGCGATGTGCGTAGAACACCTGGATCTTGCGTCCGTAGAACTCGCTATCGTGAAGCGATCGACGGGCCGTGGTAGCAGTGGCAACGTCAGCAAATACAACAAAGGCCTGGCCGTACATCGAACGCGACTTGCTGTAGAGCACCTCTGTTACTGGGCCGAATTGCGTACAGAACAAGTAGAGTGCACGACGGACTTCATTTGATGATGACTTATCTGGGAGGCCGCGCACATACAGCGTCTGTTTCGGCTCCTCCATGTGGATGACACAACTAAACTAAATACATCAACCAATCATTAGGAAAAGGAGAAGAGAAAAAAATTGTGATGCATGTGCACAGGCAGCAACTAGCTGAGGCAATTCAGAGTGTTTTTTTTTTGTTTTGCACAGGGCTTGCGCCAAGAGTTGAACGCCCGAGAGAGAGGCTTACGTTCGGTCCACAGAGAAAAAGAAGGTAAAAACTCAATCACAAAACAACAGGAACCACGTCAAATCAAAAAAAGCAATGATTTGTTCTCTGCTTGCGAACAGACACTTGCAGTTACTTCATCTCAACTTCAGCTCTTCTGCTCATGAACCACCCTTCCGCCAACGAATGTACGAATAATATTGCTTGGAGTCAGATTGTAAACAATCTTTTGAAACACGTCTGCCATCGAATCGACCTGCGGGAACACGCGAATGTTCCCGTGTTCGGCATTGACATCAACAACAATTGCATCAAAAGAGTATCCAGGGGCAATACGGCCAATCTTCTTCCCAAGAGCCTCACCCCCTTTCGTTGTGGCAACGTAGAAAGCCTCCACATGGTCCACTCGTGCAGTATCCGTTTGGCGTCGCTCCGCAATCGGCATGGAAGGGTCAACGCCATCATCCAAGGCACGAGAAACACCAACAGCGAAACGACTCACCTCCATAAGAGAAGGAGATGGGCCACCAGATATATCGGTGCCAAGACCCACGTGAAGCCCTCGGTCCAATGCCTTCTTCAACGGAAACACCGCATCAGAAAAGTATAAATTTGACAAAGGACAATGTGCCACAGCAGCTCCGCGTGACTTAATCAAATCCATATCTTCGTCGGATAAGTAGTTGCAGTGCGCCAAAACTGTACGCGGAGTCACAAGTCCAAAAGAATCAAGTGCGAATGCATCGCTCTTGTTGAAACGACTCAGTACATGGTGGTGCTCCCAATCACTCTCTGAGCAGTGCGTCTGGATGTAGCACGCGTGCTCTTTTGCAAGGTTTCCCAAACGTTGAAGAGCCTCATCGCTGCATGTTGGTATGAAACGAGGAACAACAGCCGGCTCAACAAGTCGCGTACTGTTGTCACGCAATCCTCGAACCGCATTGATAAAATCCTTGGACAATTTCTCAGATGCCTCGGGTGACTCATCTCGATAGTATGCAGGAGAATGACTTGAGAGGTCCATTGCCACCCGGCCAACCACTGCACGCTGACCATGTTTCAAGCAGATCTCCGCAAGCCGGATACTTGATTCCAGGTGGACAGTAGCATAATAAACAGCAGTGGTGGTGCCATTGGCCAACAGTGTGGGCACCAATGAGTCATAAACCTCCGTTGCAAATGCGATATCTGCATACTTTGCCTCCAATGGAAACGTGCAATCATTAAGCCACTCCTCAAGGGGGCGGTCGAGCGCCTTTCCAAGCTGAGGCCACTGTGGTGCATGCACGTGAAGGTCAATCAAGCCGGGTAAGATGTATTGGCCTTTTTGGAGCACTATTAAGCTTCCATCTTTCTCCGCACGCTTCTTCTTCTCATTGTACTCCGGTGACAGCTTCGAGAGAACGCTCTCAATAGTACCATCTGCCCCAACGATAATCAGAGCGTCTTCAATGATGTTCAGCAACTTTCTCTCCGGAACCTCGAATATAGTCCCAAGAAATGAACGAGTTGTCATCCTGGCAAGTCAAAACTAGTGACAAGAAACCTGGCGAAAAAGAAGAAGAGCCAAGAAAAAATTGATACAGATGCGACTCCCAAAATTCGCCATAAGGTTAAAGCTGGCTTGTTTCAAATGATCATTCAGCAAGAAAAAACTGCTCACCAACATATGGAGCAATGGCGCTCGAGCAAAGAAAAAATTGAAGTTGGGTTATGCAGTTGATCTGAAAAGTGAGTGAAATGAGTGAACACTCTCTGTGATGCATATCGAGGGAACCTTCGATGAGCCACGCGCCTCAGGATGGATCAAGCCTCAGAAAATCACCATCGAGGGAAGTTGATATACCGGAAGAAGAATGACAAGGAAGAGAGCAGGTGCACTTTTCAGTGCTGCCATTTGTGCCGTCAATCATCACGCTGTGGGGGCACCTCTCGGGTTTACCGCCCCCAGCGTTTTTACTAGTGGATAGTGAATCTACTGAGGGCTCACACTTGATTGATGGGCTGAAGGACACACTGGGATCAGCGATAGATCCAATAACGCCGATTTTGCACGTTTCTGCTTGCTGTCGTGCAGAAGAGCTATGAAAACGAAAATCCCTTGTGCAGTCTCCCATACCACCGCCTCTCTTCAACAAAGCCCCAGCGCCACCTGGGTGACGATCAACTATATTGGTTACATCGTACACTGAATTTCCAGCAACAATCCACAATGAGCTCGGAGTATTATGTCGAGCAATCTCTTCACGGGTGAAGGTTGGCCACCTTTTTGATATTCCAGCAAGCTGGAACAGCTGAGCAAGCATACGAACTGATGTACGCGTACTTTCAAAATAGAGGCAAGGCTGCAAAGAGCTAGCCTTGATAATTTCTTCCAGCAAAGAGTGGTGACAAGAGGAGAATGTAACACCATAAGCAAAGTTGAGTAGTGCGCCAGTAGACCAGCACGTGTAACAATCAATTACGTAACACTTCATATCTTCACATCTTCACATCTGCAATGCAACAACGATGTCTATTATTGTTGTGGCAACAACCAAGAAAAGGGAACTGTAGAACACACGAGGTGGAATTTGCTGGATGACATCGCGCGAAATCAGTGGAGCATATATTTGCGTCACAAAGATCAAAAATACTGAACTTGACATTACCAATGCCAGCGCTATGCTGAGAGGAGGTGCAATAGTACACACCAAGGCAAGAAGTGTCGCGCAGAGCGCTGTTGTGATCAGTGGATAGATCACGAAGTACCTAGCATCCCACACATTGTCGGGAATGCCATCGAAGCCAAAATGAACAGGAACTGTTTTTCCAAGGTAATGTCGATTTACTGCGTAATGCAACCACGAGACAGCTACTGCGCACATCACGAATAGCACGGAGATGATCGTCAAAAGATCCATTTTTTGTTCAGCCTATCTTAGATTGTACTATGAAATATCACAGGCAAAAAGAAGAAATCGATGGTTTTTTTCTGACAGATTACTTCACAATTGCACAATAACATTGAATTCATCAATAAAAACACATAGCCATATTACTACTACAAATCCATAGTACTAAATACAAGACAACTGCTCTCTTCACTTCGCGCCACAGAAACCACTTTATTGGCACAGCCGCACCAACAAATTACACACGCATGTGGCTGAAGGTCTACACCTACACTAGCTCGTGTGGAGCATGTTCCGTGAGGCTCTTCTTGAGTCCCTTCAACACCTTAACGTCCTTGTCTGATTGAGTAATCAGACCAAGTCCCTTGTACGCGCGGCTGCGAGCAAGAAGTGCACGCCACATATAAATGTACTCATTTGCATTGACAACAGGGGTAATAATCTCAACTGCATCACGAGCACGATTCATCTCAAGAAGCGCCACACCAATTTGGACTTGGGTTCGATAAAGTACCTGGCGAGCCAGCACTCGAGCAACTTCCTTCTGTTTCTTCGCGTAAGCAGTGGTGCCAGCAGTATCCTGAGAGGCACCAGCGGCGCCGAGGCTCCTCAAAGCTTCAAAAAATGCACCATCAGCAGTAGATAAAGCAGTTTGGGGACCAGGACCGAAACGATCACGAATCGCCTGAATAGCACTCTTCTCCTTCGGCGTCGATTTTAGGACATCCCGAAGTGTCGCCTCTGCCTCAAAGAAGGGCTTCGGGGGAGATGACTTGCGTACCTTCTCCATCGTTTCATCTGCGACATACGAGACAGGCTGTGACGCAAGATAGATATTCTTCTTCGCCACTTGAGACAAAGAAGAGTCCCAGTCATCGTATTCAGAAGGCATGTTTGGAAAGTAATCATTGAAATGATGACGAATGTTGGCGCATTGAAGAGTGTAAGTAATCTCAATAGCCTCCTCATCCGTAAGCTGCCCACCGAGTTTCTGCTTCGCATCGGCAACTGCCTTTTTAACACGCTCGTCATCTCCAACAGAATCAATTGCCTCGGTGATAACTGAGCTGCACTTGGATGCGGTCATTGCCAAGCGATGGTTTAAGTTGCGCTGCAGTTGAAACCCAAGCAGTGAAAATGGATTTGTGTTGTCGTGTGTAGCGACCTCTTCAGGAAGGTCTAGTGCGGAATTCAAAAATGCTTTGATTTTCTTCTCAACATCCACAAAGCTGTTGTAAGCAGCATCGGTTTCACCGAGATACAGACTATATTCTGCGGCAGCTAACTCCACGAGCCAGCATCCAGGTGAACTTGATTTCAGCAAGTTATGGTCCTCTTTGAGTTTCATCCGAATGTCAGCAACTTCAGACTCAGTTGCTCCACCTGACACTGTTAACGCTGCCTCCTTGATATCAAGTAGCTCACTCCTCGCGCGTAGCCGCACGCCCACAGCCATGCGTTTCAACGCCTCATCGGAAATGGTGGGAAGAATTTTGTCAATCTCCTCAATCGTAGCTGTAGGGTTATGGCTTCCAAGAAACAAAGCTGCGCGCGCAACCGAAGCAGCTGTTCCCGCGAGTCCTTCTCCCTTTGTTTTCTCGATGATGGAGTTAATCGCGTTGGCATTCACTACAAAATTTGGTCGAAACCCGATAAGTCGCCGAACAGAATTTTGCGAAGCAACTGAAACAGCCAGGACGGGCTTCAGCTTTGCCAAAGCACCCAGCGTGACCAGAGAGCTTCGGTACATTGTTATTTCAATCCTTTCAACTGAAAGTCACCTGTGGCAAAGAAAAGGAGAGAAGAAATAAGTAAATTTGTTTTCATGTGATGATGTCTTGATGTGCACATAGATTCGCAATGGCAAAAAAAAGATAATAATGGAGCTGGTTGGACATATATTTCTATATGTTGCATACATCATTCGCATGCATGCGAGTTTTCATCTTATGAAGCTCCTAGAACATATCTGTCTGCCTCGAAAGGCTCTACCGCAAAGGGTTACTGTTTTTTGATGTTCTTCACCGCCCACTCCAATCCTTCGTGCAAGCCCTCTCCAGTCTTCGCACTGCACTTTTGGATGGACCAAGTCCTGTCACGAAGACTGTGGAGGTTGAGAGCCGTGCTCACACCCTCCGGTGATAGCGCAGTAGCAAGATCGCACTTATTTGAGAAGACAAGGATGGGAGCCTCGCGCAACTTCTCTTCCTGAAGAAGGGTATCCAGCTCAGCAGCAGTTTCATCCAGACGGCGTTTATCAGCAGCATCAACAACATACACCAAGCAATCTACTTCATCAAAATAGTTCGGCCAGTACGCACGAATGGCCTTTTGACCTCCGATATCCCACATATTCAGCTTGAAGCCATCGCAGTTGATGGACTTAATGTTGAATCCTTGAGTAGCCTGAGTTGTGGTGGGATCCTCATCGGATAGCTTTCGAAGAATGGAAGTTTTTCCAGCATTATCCAGCCCCAAAATCAAAATTCGAGGCTCAGTATCATTCTTCTTCAGCTTGCGGAGCAAGGTAAGCAAACCCATTTTCACAAAGGCAGATATGTGTTCTCTTGGAAGAATTCTACACTAACAGATTGAGAAAGGCGGAAGAGAAAGAAGATCATCACTCGCAACCCCAGAAAACGACCTCTTAGCACACCCTTGCAATAGGCAATCCCCTTAACGGTACTTTCAGAATTTGAAGAAGAGCGAATCTATCAACAACCACTTGCTAAAAGCGAGACATCCGATTCCGAAAAAAAAAACGACTCCACACTTTGAACCAGTCAGCCGGCAGAAACCGCAAGCAACCATGCCCCCCCCCCCACGCACACACACCACCCCACACCAAGAGCAAACAAAAGCCCACCCCCGCCCTTCCAAAATGCAAAGCGCGGAAGCACATCGGCCGGCCGCCGGCGGGGGCCAAAACAGCCACGCCCCCCCCCCCCTTCAAACACGCACACACACACACACACACACATCAGCTACTGAGGATGCGCTTAGCAATAGTTGAGCGTTGCCATGCCTACTGTACATTTGTTCCCCCACCTCCATTTTCGTGACAAAGTAAACGATCTCGCTATTGCGCTAGGTGAGCGTTTTTACCCACCCACCCACCCCAAAACGACAACCATTATGAACAAATATACTGAAAGTGACCCCCTGGGCTCACTTACCATGCCACAACAGAAGGAGCGCCATCCCAATTAGATCCCCAACAACGCTTGGCGACCTGTCGTAACGGTGCACTTGCACGGACTAGACATGGTCATGGCGACGTTCCTCTCTCCCACTTCTCTTGTCTATAGTATCCTTGGCAACGCGCCCCGCCGCCAAACAACCCCGCCCCCCCCCCCCCCGCAGAGAGGTAGCCGGCGGCGCGGCAAGCGGCGGGCGGCGCCGCATTTCCAGATCCCCTTTTGGAGTTGGCTGCGAACCCCCCCCCCCGGACAAGGGCCCGGAGAACTTCGAAAGAGCGGAGCGGCAAACGGCCGGAAATCGCCCGCGGCGCCGCCAAAAGGCGGGCGGGATTTCAACCAAAGCCGGCGGGCCCCAAAGACCCCGCGATGCCCTGGCCCTCGCTTCAAATCAAAAGCCGCAGCACCCCGGTATGAACCCCGATGAATTCCCCCCCTCCTCAAACACCCCGCGGAAAACATTGACGACGGGGAGAGCTGGCCATTTTTTTGGAATGCCGAGGGGCCAAAATAAACGCCCCCGCTGCTTTTAACGCGGCGGGGGGGATAATCCCATTCCAAGGCGCTATTTTGGAGAGGGGGGAAGCCGGCGGATGAGCGCGGCCAAACCGCCGCCCTCTTCCATCCGCCCCCCACCCCCCCAACCCGCCGGAAGCCCTCACAAAACCGGAGGGGGTGGACACATTGAACGCCGGCCCAGCATCCACGGTCATCCGGCCCCCGATCCGATCGGGAAGTTGCGGGAGGGGCCTTCGCCCATCAGCGAATGATGCCGCACCTCGGGCCGCAGGCACATCCCCAACGGTTCGGCGAGTTCAACCGGCATTTATTTGCTCGTATATGAAGATTCTTACTGCATTGTGATTGCAATGGTTGCGAATCGATATCCGTATGTGCTTTTTTCCCCGCGTGTGGGAACTGCCAATTCGGGGAATTCGGGGAAGGTAGCGTTTCCACATTGGCTGGCACCGCCCCCCCCCCCCTCATACAACAACAATAGCGGCGGGCGGCTGTGCGCTGTGTAGAAACTCAACCAAAATATAAGCTTCGGTGCAAGCGTGCTGGAACTCTTTTCGAACTGTGCGAAATAATTGTGTGCCTGGGGGGGGGGAGGTGTGGCGTTCGCGGAAGTGGAAAATGAAAACCAGGAGCGGGTGGCTAAGGAGCATGGGAGAATCACATAACTACCAATGAAATTTTCTTGCACTGCACTTAACTTGGCCCCCCCCCCCCGACACACAAATTCCCATCAGCTCATTCAGTGATTTCATTCAAGCTTCCGATGCGGGACCCCCATCGCGCCATGGTTGGTCCATTCCCCCCCTCGACCCCAATGGAGGAAGCGGCATTGACCCCGTCTTTCCTGCTACTGCGTAGCATTCGGAAGTAGTTTGCGCCGCGGATTATGGCCGACGGATTGAATTTGGTGCGCGCCACATGGAGTTAATTATTATTATTAATTCCAAGCTGGCCTCTGCAGGTGCGGATTTGCAGAGGATGATCGTTCCGGCATTTCTCATCCAACCTTCAATATTGGCCGTTTGGGGGTCCGCGGGGGGCCGCCAAAGGCCCCCCCCCCACGCCGCCGCCCAAAGCCCGCAAATTCGGATACCCCAACGAACCTTGAAGTCTCGCCAAAAGATCCTCTGCGGGGGAAGGGTCGCAGCTCGCATCGGCATCCCGCCGGGGGCTGGATTATTTGCTTCGCAGCTGGTTGGTTGTTGTGGTGGCGTCGTTCCCCCAACCCCAACGCCCCACCGAATTCCCCCAACCCGCCGCGCCGCCGGCGCTCTATTTTTCCGCCGGGCCCACCTATTCCGTTTTTGTGGCGCGGGCGTTTGGGGGGGGGGGATCGTGCGGCTTCATTTGACGTCGCCGTCCTTTGGGGTGGCATTGGCCTCGGCCTCCTCGCGCATTTTGGCGCCGCGGAAAACCGGAGTGGGAAACATGCGTTTCTTGTTATTCTCTGTTGGCGTTTGTCTACTTCGTGTGGCTCAATCGTTTGTTTGCGTTCTGCTGGTGGTTCTTCTGCGCCGGATGTTGCGGTCGCCCCCCCCCCCCCCCCCCCCCCAGATATTTTTTTTTTTTTTGTGGGTTTGGCGGGGGCGGCGCCGGCGGGGAGGAGGGG
>JASAON010001349.1:0-15878 GCA_030849065.1 Jaenimonas drosophilae
CCTCTCCCCCCCACCCACTACCTCCTTGGGCGGGGTTGGGGGGGGGGGGGGGGCGGCCCCCCCCCCCCCCCCCCCCCCCCCCACCCCCCCCCGGCCCCGGGGGGGGGGGGGGGGGGGGCTTGGAATCCATGGCGCTCGCGGGCGGCATTTTTTTTGATGCGGCATTTGGGCCTCCTTTCACCCATTTCTTTTTGAATCGTGTTTCCGCTCGTTTTCTAATTTGGCCTTGGGGCGTGCGTGGTCCGGGTTGGCGCGGCCCTCGGCCGCCGCCGGGATTTGGCTCCGGTGCGATTGCCCCCCAGTGCGCTGTCGATTCGTTTTGATGGGGGGGGGTGGCGAGAACCACCGCCCGGCAACAAGATGCGCCGCAGCCAAATTGGCACGGGTTATGCGTGGAAGCTGGTTGAGCAACGGCGGGGGATCAAAACACTGCCAGCAGCTGTGGCGTTTGCATGCGCATAAATGTGTGCAATCTATTCCTCCTTTGTACTGGGTAGATGTGTGCAAAAGCGGAATTTTTATCGTTTACTCTGATTCTAATGCGTTTGCGTTGTCCCAGAATTTCTCTGATCTGACTCAGATGTGCACGAGAAAAGCAACAATTATATGCCCTAATACAACAAGTGAATTTCTTGGTATGCAGTCGTAACTTCTCTGTTCTGTTTAATTATTTTTGATGCCAGTTTGTTGAGTAGGTGATAGGCACGATGGCGCTTCGGCGAAGGCTTTCATTTCAGCCGGACATCCTGGAGTGGGTCACCACTCAGAGGACCCCAGTCTCGATCCTTCGTAATGAGCACCGAAAATTGGAGAAAGGCTTTGCTGCGTATTTCCGCGATGGTGTCGCTTTCTGTCGAGAAGTTCGAGCACCAAAAAAGGAAAAGACCGCCGAAGAGAAAAGTGAAGCTGCCAAGAACTCCATGAAATCAATGGCGCAGTACTACGAATCGGAGGACTTAATTAAGCGTATGAAGTGGAAGCGAGTTACTTGGGATGACGATGCAGACTACTCCACGTTCTCAAAGCGTATCATGGACAATGATTCGATGTTCAAGAATGCGGCCGCGTTTTCTTTTATGTCAATCCACGTAATAAAGGATCCCATTACTTCCGACCTTGTAAAAATTCCCGCTGCAAGCGAGAAGGTGGCCCCATTATCGCTCACTAGTTGGCTCTTGAAAGAGCGAGACCCTCAGGATGTTCCGCCCTACTCACCAAGAAATTCTGTTATGAGGAGAAGCGCTTTCAAAGTGGACTGGGCATCAGGTAGCGTTAAAATTCTGGATACCGCGTCTGCCCAAGAAGTACTAACGTTTCTCAGTACTGTCGCCCCAAGACTGCAAGCAGTTCAAATCAAAATGGAAGAACAGCAGACTCGCCAGCGCGAGGATATCGATAAAGTGAAGGTACGCGTAGGTGCTGTTGTAAAATTCAATGATTTTGAGACGAGTTTCTGGGATGATCCGAATCGTCTGAGCAACCCAAACTACGTTGATCCAGACGAAGTGGAGAAATTTCTGCAGGGAATGCTCAAAGCTGCCTTTTTGTACCGTTGGTTCCTTAAAGGCCAGCAATTGAGGATCGTGTCGACAGGTCGCCCGTACTTCGCAGATCTTGAGAAGAAAGAAATTCACGTCCCTGCAAATTTCGCTGAGTTTAACTGGATTAAAGCTCACACGCGCTTCGAGTCTCTTGAATCAGTTTTCAATAGTTGCCGAAGGTTTTGGTGGGTGTGGTTGTCCTTGTTCACAATTCTTCTTGGTGATGTTGAACTTCTGTGATGAGCCAGGCTAACTGGTGGTTTTTTTTTTCACAGTTACAATCACGAGAGGTTCATAGAAGTGGCTTTTTGTGTAACGTGGTAATTGAGGTTCGTATCGCTATTCAACGTGGAGGTCCCCCTCACGCTAAGAGGCTTCTACCATTATTATTCTTGTGCTGAAATGTTTGGAATCATAACCTGCTTTCCTTTTTATTTAATCTGCCAGTAGTATTTCACAAGAAAAGCAAGACAAGTTATTGGCAATGTCTCGAGAGCGACTAATGAGCGAGGCCTTTGAGCTTCTCCAAAAAGATGGAAAAATTCCAAAAGTTTCTATTCCAACTGCTCTTCGAGCAGCAGGTCTTAACCCTAGTGAGGACAAATTGAAAGAGATTATGATGTCCGCCACTGATATCGACATGCCCGCTTATGAGGCACTTGTGACAAAGTACGATGATAAGACTGATACTGTTGAGGCAGTAAAGGAGGCATTTCGAGTTTTTGACAAGGACCTAGATGGAACTGTTTCAGTAGCAGAATTTCGACACATTATGACAACAATGGGAGAGAAGTATCACGAAGAAGAATTCCGTGATTTGATTCAAGGATTTGAAGAGAATGGAGTAATTCACTACGAGAAATTTGTCGAGAAGATGCTAGCGCCATTCACGGAGCACGGGAACAGCGAAGACATCAACTAGAATTCAGCCGCGCTGCGGGTGTCATCTTGATGTACTCTAGAGGCTTGAAAGCCAAGATCAACTTATAACTGTGGTGCTAATCATTCTTTCTGTAGAGGTGCCTGTATATGTATGTGACACTGCGTTGCTATTGATCTCTTCTCTTTTATTTTCTTCCGATCCGTTATCAAAATGTGCAAATCTGGTCTAGTGCGTATTTTGTCTTATCATCCTTTCTGATGGTAAAAATTAAGGCGATCAGTCGCTCAGAGCTGGAGTGGACTAAAGATCGGTCAACCGAGGTGCCAAAGGTGAACCGCAATTTTGACCCAAAGTTCAATCCAATGGCCAAGCAGGTGGAATTCACTCGAGCTGTTCGTGCGGCTAAGTTAGACAGAATGTTCGCAAAACCGTTTGTGGCAGCGTTACCTGGGCATGATGATACAATCCAGAGCATTGCAACAGATTATACTAATCTATCCACGGTGGTTAGTGGCTCAGTGGATGGAGGTATGATTATATGGGATGTAATGACAAAAAAGGCACGCTCCGTGATATCTGCACATCGACACTCTGTTGATGGCGTTGTTATTTCACCTGATGGTGTTGCTTGCTTTAGTGCTTCACGCGATAAGACTATCAAAATGTGGGATTTGGACTGCAGCGTCACAGAGGCAGCCGAGCCTGTTGCTGAGTACCTCGGTAGCTTTCCATTTTCTTCGATCGATCATCACCTTCAAAAACCGCTTCTAGCAACATCATCTGATGTTGTGAGTATATGGGATGTCAATCGGACTCAACCCCTTCAAACCTTCTCATGGGGCGATGACACTGTTTCCTGCTGCAGATTTAATAAGGTCGAGACAGATCTTGTTGCATGTTGCATGGCTGACAGAGGTGTA
This sequence comes from Jaenimonas drosophilae, assembly GCA_030849065.1. Lineage (NCBI taxonomy): Eukaryota > Euglenozoa > Kinetoplastea > Trypanosomatida > Trypanosomatidae > Jaenimonas > Jaenimonas drosophilae. Next base: position 3,345 of record JASAON010001349.1, read on the forward strand.
TGCTTGTACGACACTCGAAGTCAGTCTGCACACAGCAAGATTGTTCTCGAGATGTGCTCAACCTCTCTGTCATGGAACCCAATGGATCCCAATGTATTTGTCACTGGATGCGACGATCGCAATTGTTATCTTTTTGACATTCGATTTCCCGGAAGGCCGAGAAATGTATTTCAGGGCCACATTCATCCTGTTACTTGTGTCGATTTTTCGCCGACAGGAACGATGTTCGCAGCTGGTTCCCAGGATTCAACAGTCCGAATATGGGATATTAATGCCCCAACAAAGTCTGACTCACTGGAAATGTTCCACACGAAGCGCATGGCCCGAGTATACGCAGTTAAGTGGTCTCCTGACAACAGCTATCTTTACAGCGGTAGCGAAGATGCTGTACTCCGAATTTGGAAATCAGACGCAAGCCGACCCATCCGTCCGCTTCGAGGACCTGAAAAGCACAGTTTCAACTACATGCGCACTCTCAAGAATAAATACTCCAACTTTGTTGAGGTTAAGCGTATTAGCAACCAGAGAAATGCACCTAAGGCAATTCTGAGGACTTCCAAGCGCATTAAGAAGTCTGAGAAACGTGAAGCAGTGAAGGAGATGTCCCGAAAGAAGAGTACGGAGCTTAAGCCTCTTACAAAGCGGAAGACGTACGAATACGTTGAGTAACCTCTTTCTTCTCGATACGCCTGAGAGACTGCTTCGTAGGGGTAAGTCTTCTTCACTGTGTGGACTGAGTTACTGCTTTGACCATCATGTTAACACGAATAAATAGAAAAAGCAAACATTCCCCATGTGCTCGCTCTCTGCCATTTATTGTTTTGATGTGCCTATTGTTTTTATTTGTGAAACTATTTGGCTTTGACACCGCACTCTTTTTGCCTCAAGTTCAGATATAGAGAATTCACCAAGAATGAGCTCCCCTGACCACTACAGCTTTATCGTGGAGTACTTTGATCCTCATGCGAATCTCACCAGGACCTACCGCTTTCTTTACCATTTGGAGGACAACACAATAGAAATGTACGACCTGAAGAGCAAACGTGTGTTTCTGAAGCGTTGCGCGTATCCATCGTTGACTATCAAAGAGCTATTTATCAGTGCAACGATCAATGTTTTTTCCCGTCCGCTGAAGATTATAGCTTACGCCGATGAAGTTACAGAGCGGTTCTTCTCAGCAAACAATGGTGAGTTCATGGTGGCTGTCTCTCAGAGGGGTTTCTTGCAAGCTGGTAATATTGTGGGTGCCCTCACACAAAAAGAGCTTCGCATTTCGAATATTCGAATGGTAGATCTTCCCACTGAAGTCGCCTGTCGTAACCAAGCGACCAATCGTTGCATTATTATCGTGGTAAATGGTTCTGGTGCCGATGAGAAGGTCAAGGAAGTTACGGCAATGTTCCCCAACAACGTCTCTGTGGTAGCAAGCGCGGATAAATCGGTGATCCAAGAGTTAGCTTTAGGTCCTAGCCGCTCCACAGCCGTACTGAAAAACTGTGCGGTGTGCGTGATCAAACCCCACGCAATTACTAGTGGATGCCAGGGCCCAATATTACAGCAACTTATTGACGAAGGCTTCCACATTAGTGCTTTGGGGTTGTATACGTTGACCGTAGCAGATGCAGAGGATTTTCTAGAAGTTTACAATGGCGTAGTGCCGGAGTACAAGAAGCTTGTCGAGCAAGTTTCCAGCGGTCCGTGCTGGGCGGTTGAGCTTTCTGCTGAAAACGCTGTAGCGGCACTACGAGCGGTGTGTGGCCCTCACGACCCCGAGATTTGCCACGTGTTGTTTCCTCATACTATCCGCTCGAAGTATGGTGTGGATCGTACGCGCAACGCTGTCCACTGCACAGATCTGGAAGAAGATGCAACACTGGAATCAGAGTTCTTTTTTTCGTTGATGCAGAACAAGCAGACTGCATAAAACGTAAGCGACGCAATGAAATCGTCACATCCACAGGTGGTTGCGGGATTGCTTGCCTACTGCTTGTCTACCTCATCCAGTTCTGTTGGCGATATAGAGAACCGCGATCTTTCTTCATCCCTGAAGCTCTGACTATGTACATAATGGCTGCGATGGACACCGAATGCCGTGCATTCACTGTGGAGGGTGCTTGATGTATTAGAATCGCAAGCGAATGCTCATTTTTCTTGTATTAGCATCCTACTGGTATCTGAGAAGTGATTGTGCTGCAACTTATTCTCTTTCTCACCTATTCTTGCTTTTGCAGTCAGTTAATCCCCTAAAGCAGTTTGGCACCATGATCCAGCCCCAACTGGTTTTGCTTCGTGAAGGAACGGATACCTCCCAGGGTAAGCCGCAGCTTATCAGCAACATCAATGCGTGCACAAATATCGTGGACACAGTGAAGACCACCCTCGGCCCCTGTGGTATGGACAAGCTCATCCACAACGGTCGCGAAGTCCAGATTTCCAACGATGGTGCCACCATCATGAACCTGCTCGAGATCGTCCACCCTGCTGCTCGCAGTTTGGTAGACATTGCCCGCTCTCAGGACCATGAGGTGGGTGATGGAACCACATCTGTCGTTGTTCTCGCTGGTGAGCTGCTTAAGGAATCGAAGCAGTGTGTTGAGGACGGTATCGCCCCGCAGGTGATCATCAAGTCCTACCGCAACGCCCTCTCGGTAGCCATGAAGACACTAGACAAGCTTTGCGTGCCGTTCTCAGCGGAGGTTGGAAATGAGGAAAACCTCATCCGTTGCGCAGAGACCGCCTTGAACTCCAAGCTCATCAACACCGAGCGCCGCTTCTTTGCGGAGATGGCCGTGAAGGCAGTGATGTCCTTGGACGAGGACAAGAACCTCGATTTGATCGGCATCAAGAAGGTTACTGGCGGAAGCATGAAGGAGTCCGTTCTAGTGGACGGCGTAGCGTTCAAAAAGACCTTCTCATATGCTGGTTTTGAGCAGCAGCGCAAGAAGTTCGACAATCCGAAGGTTCTTCTGCTGAATGTGGAGCTGGAGCTCAAGGCGGAGAAGGACAATGCAGAGGTGCGTGTGAAGGACCCCAAGCAGTATCAGTCTATTGTAGATGCGGAATGGAAGATTATTTTCGACAAGCTCGACAAGTGTGTTGCTTCCGGCGCGAATGTGGTCCTTTCTCGCCTACCAATTGGTGACTTAGCCACGCAGTACTTCGCTGACCGCGACATCTTCTGCGCCGGACGAGTAGCACCCGATGATATGACGCGCTTAACTCTTGCCACTGGTGCGGTTGTTCAGTCCACTCTGAGCAACGTTCCCCCGGAGGCCTTGGGCCACTGCGGCCTGTTTGAGGAGCGCCAGGTCGGAACAGATCGCTACAACTTCTTCACTGGCTGCAAGACATCCCGCACGTCCACCATTATTCTTCGTGGTGGAGCACAGCAGTTCATTGAGGAGGCTGATCGTTCTCTTCATGACGCTATTTGCATCGTTAAGCGTGCCATTCGAACTGGTTCAGTGGTTGGTGGAGGCGGCGCTGTGGAAATGGAGATCAGCAAGCTGCTCCGTGACTACTCCCGTACCATCCGTGGCAAGGAGCAGATGGTCATCGCTGGTTATGCTCGCGCACTAGAGGTGATTCCCCGGCAGCTCGCTGAGAATGCAGGCCACGATAGCACTGAGACGCTGAACATGCTTCGCCAGAAGCACTTTGTTGCTCAGGACAACTGCTGGTTCGGCGTTGACATTGCCAACGGTGGAATCTGCGATACCTATGCCAACTTCGTGTGGGAGCCCACGCTGGTGAAGCGCAACGCTCTGCAAAGTGCAACAGAGGCTGCCTGCCTCATTCTTTCTATCGATGAGACGGTGACCAATCCGGAATCTGAGGCAGGAAAGAAGAAGGCTGCTGGCGGTGGCGGCGGTGGCAACATGGCTATGAGCAAGGCAGGCATGGGCGGCATGTTTGCTGGAGCTCCTGGCGTTCACAAGTACAAGGGCAACCGTGGACGGTAAAGAGTGACCCCTCTTTGCCCTCGTCACTCTCTCTCATGCCATAACAGTCTAACGCATTGAAAGGGGACCGTCCGTCGATCAGCACAAACATAAAAACAACAACAAAAAGAAACAAGAAATATTTACATGCTGAGGACGGGGGCATTATCGTGAGGTGAAAGCTCTTTAAAGACTCAGAAGCAAATGTTAAGCAACCCCTGTACACTGAACTCTTTGATGAAGTTCGTGGGCTCCTGTTCCCCACTGGATCTGTGCCGGTGACATGAAGTGGCGCTATGGTAGCGGTAACTTGTGTGGGTGGATGAGGTTTCACCACCTCTTCGCACCGCTGCTAGCACAGCGCAACGGTAGATTAAGATGATGACCCAAGTGGCTGCCATGCTCACCGATTCTTTGTACACATCGCAGAGGTGTACAACTTGGAAGAGGTGGTTTCGTACGGCGGTGGGAGTGGGGTCGGAATAGAAGTTCATGGGGAAGCGTGTTTACTTCTGAAAGGTTTTATTGGTATTTCATTGTGGTAAATAGGCTCGGCTGGAGCGCTCGTTCACTTCGGGCGGAAGGACTGAGCTGAGGGTCATAGCTCTCTCCTCGACATAGAGCACGTCATCCATTGCATCATCCTGTCATAAAATTTGGCTTTTTTTTCTTTGTCATTTTTTTTTTGCACGATTGAGGAACCAAGAAGGCACGCGTGCCCTCTGAACCAGACGGCTGCGGAATACCATTGCTGTTTCCGCCTCCATTGACCCCTAATGCTGCGGAGGACTCTAATTAGCTTCCCGTGGTGGAACTTCCAAACGGAACACCGCCAAAGATGCGTGATGATGTACGGTGGCGCGAGGACAAAGAACACACACAATGCCACGCACCGTGTTTACATCAAGAAGTACAAGCGCAATGCGTTCCCCAATCGTACTCGCCACCATTGGGCAGTGTCGATGACTGGTGTTCAGGGACAACGCCCGCGACGCATGCCATGGCCATACGACCTCACCAGCATGATTTTCAATCAACCCCAACAGGGATCTGACAAGATTGGCTACGTTGTTGGGACGAGCATGCTCAAGACGGCCGTAGTAGCGTCCAATCACATGGTGTATTACCCAAAGTTCAACCAGCGAGTGTCACGAACGAGTCGCTTTTTTGCCCATGATGAAGACCTTGCGTGTGTGGAGGGAGATTTGGTACACATCAAACAGTGCCGCAAGATCTCGAAATACAAGCACTACTACGTCTTCAGCGTGTTAGAACCAAATATCGAGGGTAGGGAGAGGCTTAAACTAGGATTAAAGGCAGTGCCACCGCCTCTCTTTGGCTACCCCGTCTCCCGTCGAGTGGTGAAGCTGAACCTCACCACCGCAGACAGCACCAAAGAGAAACTAGCAGCAGCAATCCAGGAGCACGTTCAAGATGCGTATCGCTTTGCTGGACCTACTCCAGACCAACCGCGTGCCCAGCTCTCAGATTCTGTATCCTTTGATGATGCGAACAAGATGATTGCACCAAACATGCCTCCAACGGAGTCCCTTCCTGGGGCAGGAGAGTCACCAGCATTCCTTGAGGGCGCCACTGGAGAAGAGTTCACCGAGTTGGAGCAGGATAATCGCCACAAGAAGGGTGAAGACTTCTGGATGAACCTGCAGCCAAAGGATAAGTACGACTTCAAGAACTTGAAGAAGACACCATAACGTCTATCCGGAATGCTGACGGGGAAGGAGTTGCTTTGGATGGGGAAGCAGCAGCACACCTTTTCCATTGATCTGGACAGGTAACGGATGTCTGATCTCACCGTTCCATGCGTCCTCACACAACTAGTGCTGCTCATGTACATAACAGATGTCCGTGCAACAGAATGCTCTTGCGTTGCTTAATATGTTTTAACGTTGCGCCTTTCTTTTTTTGTTCAGTTTTCAGTTTGCTTAGCCGACTTTCACCCACAGGTGGTTTGCTCTGCATCTTCTTCCTGTCTGACGACGCCCAAACAAACAGGTTGCTAGCCCAGTTTACACACTATTTCGCCAAAAAGCACGATGCCCGGATTCTCATTTGAGAACGTCAAGCGCAACCTCGCACTAGATAACGAGGGCTACAAGGCACCACGAACGCTCAAGACGGGAACGACCATCGTGGGAGTTGTGTACAAAGATGGAGTAGTACTTGGTGCAGATACGAGGGCCACCGAAGGAAGCATCGTTGCGGATAAACGCTGCAAGAAGATTCACTACATGGCCCCCAACATCATGTGCTGTGGTGCGGGTACCGCAGCTGACACAGAGGCTGTGACGGACATGATTTCTGCCCAACTTGCTCTTCACCGCTTGGAGACAGGCCACCAGTCCCGCGTACTTGAGGCCCTGACCATGCTGAAGCGTCACCTCTATCGCTATCAAGGCCACGTGAGCGCGGCACTTGTTCTGGGTGGAGTTGACGTGGAGGGTCCATTCCTGGCCACCATAGCACCTCACGGCAGCACTGATCGCCTTCCCTACGTGACCATGGGAAGCGGCAGCATTGCCGCCATGGCACAAATGGAAACCGGCTACAAGGACGGTATGACTTGTGAGGAGGCAAAGGAGCTGGTTGCGTCGTCCATCCGCAAAGGTATCTTCAACGATCCCTATAGCGGTACCCAGGTGGATGTGTGCGTGATCACCAAAAACAAGACGGAGCTTATTGTGGGCTACGACTGCCCCAACGAGCGAAAGTACCCCAAGCAAAACATCCGCATTCCACCAGGAACCACTCTCGTCAAGGTGGAGGAGATTCGCAATTTGGTCAACATCGTGGAGGCGTAAGAGGAGAAACCGTGACGGAGGTCAAAGTAGTGAGGGTACTGCTTTGACCGTGGTGGCGTATCGCAATGTGTATCTACTCTGTGGTGGGTACACGAAACGCCGTTTGCGCCTATAGCGTCCTTTGGAGATGTGACCGCATATTGATCCCTGAAACAAGAACTGTGTGACATTTGACACTGTTTCTGCAGTCATCCCCATCCGCAAGATGGTGATAGCTGGTGAAGTGTCCCCCTCAACCTCAATGGGACGAATCCAAAATTCTGTTCTTGAAAAACGTGCTTTGCTGCTCCTGTGTTCTTCTTTTATGGATCTCTAGTACCTGGACCTCCGTGCTGGCGGCTGCTCCTGCATTTATGAGTACTGCACGGTTTTCGCTTATAATAGTGTGCTGATTAGGTTGATTCATCCCACACGCCAATGAGCGGAGTTCGTCTCACGCGGTGCAATCCAAGCCTTCTGGACTTTGTGACGTGGACTGTCTTGAAGGGATGCCGGCTCTTTCAGCGAGTTCACATCACTCCTACTGGCCTCGTGGCGTTGAAGCGCATCCCAGAGTATGACTTTGTAGCTGTAGTACCTGTTGGGGCGACGCAAAGCGTTGTTAACATATCCCAGGACGCTTCTTTTCCTCTGAAGGTGTCTCCGCAGAACTGCGCCGATGAGTTACCCTTTTTCCCCGACCTCCATCGCGGATCCTTTGTCTTCGTGGCTTTTCTCGCCAAGGTTCTTCTCACTGGGCACCCACGTGGAGTGCAGAGCTATCTGGACATCCTCCCCTTTGACCAGGCCATGCCCATTGGAGCGGTTGCCGATCATGCCCAGGCTACCAGCGCCTACCGAGAGTGGATTGCTCCAGTTGTCCAGGACTGCCGTGTTGGGGATGCCGACTTTGACCTCGCCTTCCGCCACGCGTACTGCCTCTATCGCCGTCATGCCATCCCCTTCTGGACATCATCTGAGTCCGGCTGCGCGGGCCACCCATCCTTCCAGGACTCGCCCTTTGCCCAGTCTGGATGCGACATTCTGGGAATGGCACCCATTCTTGATCTTGCGCTTCATTCTCCTACCCCAAATGCCACTATTGGCTTTCCTGATGAGGAGATGTTGCATTGGATCTCCCAGAGCAAGCGTAGTGCTGGAATTCAGCGCGACAAGGACTACTTTGTCATGCAGGCTCAGCGGGATATTGAGGAGGGAGAGGTCATCTCGGTCAACAAAAATGCCTTTTTTGGCTTTGATGATGATACGTTTAAGGCTTGGTTTGGCTACCCCAATTCTTCACAGGTTCCAGGGGAGCCGACTGGACAACCATTGGCGAAGGAGAAGACTGAACCATCAGTATCAGTGGGTGAGCGAGGTGAACCAGTCATGGGTCAAGGAGTGTAGGCTGAGCCAAGGTAACATGTGCATGCTGATGCTGCTATACCATAACAACTGATGGGCCAGTGAGTTCTACGCTCCTGAGGGCTCTGATCGTCAACCTGTGACTGACAAACGCGATCCACACCTTTGATTTGTCCGCCTTTGATGTCTGCATGTGTGAAAGGATAAAGTATAGCTGATAGCAACGTGAGTGGACTAACTCTTTCATTCCATTTCCAAATTGCCGACGGTGTGCTTCAATTTCTGTTGATTGCCAGAGGTAATGTCGCAGCTATGGGTGAAGCGGGCCAAGGCCGAAATGACACGGCACTCCCGTGTGCTCGAGACCGTTAACCGTGTCTTCCCCCTCCCCTTCGAGGAACGCCGTTCCCGTGTGGGCATGGTGACTTACGGCACATATAGATGGCTGCGGTACTTTCCTGTAGTGGTGGTCCCGCTTATCCTTGGCGGGGTAATTCTTGAAACACGCGATAACCCACAGGAACACGTCTTCACTGGACTCCATCTTTGGCTAGCTGATCATGGTGTGTTTCGCCATGACACCGTTAAGGCGCTCAATCCAGCCTTTGAGGATGAGCGACGCTCCATTCAATGGAAGGCCAATGATAGGAAGTGGCGCTTCACGGGAACGGATATGCCTTCCGAGCGTGAAATCAGAGAGTATGCGGCCATTAATATTGATCGTGCGCGATCGGTTTAGTCGTGACGTGTCCCTCAACACAAGGAGCACACAATAGTGTTTTATTGTGATGACCTCAAGTTGGTGTTGAAAATTTGTGCAATTATTAAGACTTTTTCGTTTCGTTCTGTTCTCTCCTTTCTAGACCTAGAAAGCAATCATGGGTAAGGATCAGGCCAACGTTAAGGGTTGCCGCTTCCGTGTCTCCGTGGCGCTCCCCGTGGGTGCTGTGGTGAACTGTGCGGACAACACTGGCGCCAAGAACCTGTACATCATCTCCGTCAAGGGATACCACGGCCGTCTTAACCGTCTGCCCGCTGCTGCCCTCGGAGATATGGTCATGTGCTCCGTGAAGAAGGGCAAGCCGGAGCTCCGCAAGAAGGTCCTGAACGCCGTCATCATCCGTCAGCGCAAGAGCTGGCGCCGCAAGGACGGCACGGTCCTTTACTTCGAGGACAACGCTGGCGTCATCGTGAACCCCAAGGGTGAGATGAAGGGTTCCGGTATTGCTGGCCCCGTCGCGAAGGAGTCTGCCGATCTCTGGCCCAAGATCTCCACCCACGCCCCCGCCATCGTTTAAATGGTGTGGTGCTAGGGAGCTTTCTACGTGCATTCGTGGTTTCTTCTCACTTCTGATTCTAAACAAGTTTTCCTCAAGGGGTTGCCTCCCTGTTGTGGCTTTCGGATTCTGCCAATAACACAACTATCTGGTGCATTAGATGCAATCAATCTCTCTCTCTCTCTCCGTATTATATCATTTGCTCTTACGTAGGTGTGCTCTAAAATGGGTAAGGATCAGGCCAACGTTAAGGGTTGCCGCTTCCGTGTCTCCGTGGCGCTCCCCGTGGGTGCTGTGGTGAACTGTGCGGACAACACTGGCGCCAAGAACCTGTACATCATCTCCGTCAAGGGATACCACGGCCGTCTTAACCGTCTGCCCGCTGCTGCCCTCGGAGATATGGTCATGTGCTCCGTGAAGAAGGGCAAGCCGGAGCTCCGCAAGAAGGTCCTGAACGCCGTCATCATCCGTCAGCGCAAGAGCTGGCGCCGCAAGGACGGCACGGTCCTTTACTTCGAGGACAACGCTGGCGTCATCGTGAACCCCAAGGGTGAGATGAAGGGTTCCGGTATTGCTGGCCCCGTCGCGAAGGAGTCTGCCGATCTCTGGCCCAAGATCTCCACCCACGCCCCCGCCATCGTTTAATCGCTGTGGCAGTGTGACGTGCTCCATCTGAGCATCCGATTGAGTTGTTTATTTCGTGAATAATTTGAATACCTCTATTTCCCACTTCAGGAGTGAATTGCTCAGGTTCTATTCTCTGCGCACCTGCCTAGTGTATTTCTCCCAACATCTCTCCCATCTATTTGTGACCCTGCAGCTCCACTTCCTAGTCAGCATGCCGACCCGCTTCAAGAAGTGCCGTCACCAGCGTGGCTCCACGTTCTGCGGCTATGGCCGCGTGGGCAAGCACCGTAAGCACGAGTCTGGTCGCGGTAACGCTGGTGGCGCTCACCACCACCGTATCAACTTCGACAAGTACCACCCTGGATACTTCGGTAAGCTTGGTATGCAGCAGTACCACAAGAAGAAGAACGCTCTGTGGAAGCCCACCATCAACCTGAACAACCTCACCCGTCTGATCTCTGCTGAGGCTGCCGCTCAGGCTAAGAAGGGTGCCGCTCTCCCCGTTGTGGACCTCCAGAACAAGGGATACGCGAAGCTTCTCGGCAACGGCCACCTCCAGGTTCCCTGCATCGTGAAGGCCCGCTACGTGAGCAAGCTCGCGGACAAGAAGATCCGCAAGGCCGGTGGTGCCGTCGTCCTTCAGGCGTAAGTGATTTCGGAGCGATCAAATGATCAGTTTCATTTCCTATGATTTCAAAATATGTTATGCTTGAGTTGGTGTGGAGGGCACAGGTACATCTTGCTAGAATGTGATTTATGGCGATAGTTGTCAACCTCTCCTACGTCGTTGTTCTTCCTGTAATTTTTCGGTAGTGCACCCATAGTATAGTTTGGTCACGTCAGAGCTGTTCAGTGTAGTAGTCAAGCCAATCAAGCAGTGATGTTTGTATGATTCAATATTTGGATGAACTTGTCCTCCGCAGATCACAATTGATAGGCTGCAGAACACATCCCTATGAACAAAGCATCATCTACTCTCGACGACTCTTGGATTCGTCACAATTTCCCCATCACAAGGGTTGCTGCAACGGAACGCTGTTCCGAGGCTGCACCATGTTTCTTCTGCTCCCTGTTATTCATTCCCCCACTAAAGAATGGTGTTATCATGATTCAATATTTGGATGAACTTGTCCTCCGCAGATCACAATTGACAGGCTGCAGAACACATCCCTATGAACAAAGCACCATCTCAATACAAGCGTTGTTGGCTCGTGGCATAGTCTTCATAACTCTCCAACCCATAATTGCTGCTACAGAGCGTTGCTCTTGCGCAGCAATCCGTTTCCCAAGTTATTCTTCAGATTATTTAAGTCAGACGTTTGATGATTCGACAATTTGGATGAACTTGTCCTCCGCAGATCACAGTTGATAGGCTGCAGAACACATCCCTATGAACTAGCGTCTTCTCAACACTCCTCATTTCCAATTCCGCAACCCTTTTCTTTTGCCATTATTCCAAGTGGTTTGATTTGGATGAACTTGTTCTCCGCAGATCATTGTTGATGATAGGCTGCAGGACACACCCCAATGATGAAACGGTTTCAAATGCTCTAGCGAGCCGCGAAATACAGGAGGCGGGGCCCGTTCCGTATGTCGGGATGCTCCTTTTATGCCACGTGCACGCCAGTGAAGGAGGCCGCTCTCTGCTGAAAGACGTCTTCACAAAAGTCTAAGCGGAGTGTGAATTCTTCCACTAATGCTAAATTCTTACCCTCGTACTCACGTGCAACATGGATGATTGCGCCCACCTGCTCTCAGCATTCATTCTTCTTATTTCTTCCCGTTTCTTTTCTCCCTCAGTTTGAAAGGATGCCGACCCGCTTCAAGAAGTGCCGTCACCAGCGTGGCTCCACGTTCTGCGGCTATGGCCGCGTGGGCAAGCACCGTAAGCACGAGTCTGGTCGCGGTAACGCTGGTGGCGCTCACCACCACCGTATCAACTTCGACAAGTACCACCCTGGATACTTCGGTAAGCTTGGTATGCAGCAGTACCACAAGAAGAAGAACGCTCTGTGGAAGCCCACCATCAACCTGAACAACCTCACCCGTCTGATCTCTGCTGAGGCTGCCGCTCAGGCTAAGAAGGGTGCCGCTCTCCCCGTTGTGGACCTCCAGAACAAGGGATACGCGAAGCTTCTCGGCAACGGCCACCTCCAGGTTCCCTGCATCGTGAAGGCCCGCTACGTGAGCAAGCTCGCGGACAAGAAGATCCGCAAGGCCGGTGGTGCCGTCGTCCTTCAGGCATAAATTATTTTGTTTGCAGCGCTGAAGAGCGTCTGTAATCATTTCTGTTAACAAAACTGCAACAACATGTGCTCATGTCCGATGAAGGTTGCAGTACCTTCGTCTGTCTTGAGAGGAAGCCAATGCGGCTATAAATGAACTGCGTGTGTTTGTCAGCCAAAGCTCTACCTGGTGCCTTTTCTCTTAATCTTTCTTTTCTGTAAAAAAAACAGAGTTAGGTTGTTGCTTGAGCAGTGCAGCTACTCTGCCGCGGAAGTTTGGCCATATGCGGTGCTCACAGTA
>JASAON010001350.1:0-15939 GCA_030849065.1 Jaenimonas drosophilae
GCGGCTCTCCAAACTTCTGCTTCTTTGGCATTTCGGGGGAGGTTCCTGCGCCAACCTGTTGTTTGCGCATCCGGATGGTCCCCCTCGCCCGAAACAAACTCCAAACGGAGGAACTTGTGTCTTTTGGCACCCCTCCAAACCCCCCCATTTCAAGGCTCCTCGGCCGGCCATACCCACAAGGGGAAGCTCCCCCCCACGGTTCAGGCACTTCAGCCGCGTCGTTTTATCACGACAACTACCTATTATCTAAGAAATACAACACTGCCTCAAATTGGGCTCAGGCTATGGGGTATTCTCAATCTGCGCCTCCCGCGTGGTGCCGCCGGCTGGGGTCCTGTCGAAAGTTGGCCCTCCGTATTCCTTGAACCGGGGGGGGGGGGTTTACACACCAGCCACGCCAGTCGCCGCTTCCACAACCCAACGGGTCATGGGGGGCTTTGCCCAAACCATTGGAAAGACGTCCTCAAAAACCACCGCCCCCCGCATACCATCTGTGCGTCCCAGACAACCTCCGCGCCGTCGGTTCCTCATCAACCGTTGAACACCACTCTTCCGCACAACCCAACAACCCACATCCCCGGGTCGCCTTCTCTTTCCCTCTCCTTTCAGCGCGCCGCCCTGGGTTCGGTGAGCCCCGCCCCAAAAAGCGCCGGACAATACGATTTGCCGATTGGGTACCAATGGACGAAAGTATAGGGTTGGGGTTAGGGATGGCGGGCGGGGCGCGGCGACGTCAAGTAATGTCGGGGAAGGAGACGTGCATTGTATGGACGATGACGTACCTTTGTGAGGTATATAATGTTATGAAGGGTATGGGAGCGTGACTTGTGTGGTGTGACTGTGACATATATGTATCTTCTCTTGCATCACACACACCGTAACTTATAGTGCCACCACGTGGAGCTAATCAGTCACGCTGAAAGTTTATTCTTCTAGGTTCTAGAAGGTACACACACACATTCACACATCTACACAACAAGGGTTCTTTCAAGGATGGAGAACAAGTTCATCGAACAAAGATTGCGCGACATCGACAGGGGTGTCGAACTCGGTTTGATCACCAAGGAGATGGCTGATAAACTGAAGATCGATGCCTTCAACACGCCGCGCCAGGAGGAGACTCAGGGTTCGGATTCCGTTGCCGCTGCTGTCGCTGCTCTTGCAGAGTCAAACCGGCGGGAAAGAAACAGAGATGAGTGGATGGACCACAAGGACCGGTCCGTGGCTCTTTGGAAATCACTGGAGGACATGGCGAACTCAGCGACCCTCATGGAAGATTACAGGGCGGAGTTTCACCGCCGCGCGCGTTACGGACACCTTTCACCAGAGGAGGTGACTGTTCTATCCATTCTTCTCCGGGGCGACTCGTTTGACCTTGGCGGAAGAATGCTTGCCGGTTACATCTTGCGCACGCCTGTTGAGAAACGGGCACGCATCCACAACTGGGCATTGATTGAGTCCTTCAAGGAGGGCAGTTCATGGGAACTGGTGGAGAGGGTGGAGAAGCTTCAGCTTCCACTCTTCCCAGAAGAACTGAATGACCTCAACATCCGACTGGCCAACTTTGCGGCAGGCGGCGACTCTTCAGCTGCGCGCGAGTTGTACCGCACAACGCGGGATCCAGTATTGTTCGGCGGAGGATACCTTCCTGTATACGGCTCCGACGGAGCGCAGATTGGTGTCACTGACAACGCCGACAACGAACGTGCATTTCACGAAACCATGAATCAGTTTGCAGGAGCCATTGCATCGCTGGAGAAACGTTTTCAAGACTTCTCCAGGATCACACGCACATCTTCATCTATGCGCGGTGGCGACAATAGTCGCATCATCCGACAAAAAATGGAAGAACTCCAGCGACTACTCGACTATGGTGATTATGATGGTGCGTCTCGCGGCCGATCTTCAACGCCACGCCGCACAACATCATACGCGGGACCTGTTGTTCAACAGCCTGCGGCGAGGAGAGCACCCACACCACGACGCAGCGGGTCTGCAAACCGAATGCAGCCACGTTACAACGGAGGTGGTGAGGTGAGGATTGCTGATGGAAGCGCTGCTTCCTCGGCAGGTACAAAAAATTAGAGCGGCAAAGCACCTCGACGGGAGAGGATTGGCTTTGCCACAACAACAACAACAACAACACTGATGAGATTTACTCAGCCTCGAGCACAGACGACCACGATTTCTCAGGTGACTGTGCGAGTGAGTGGGTCTTGGAGGGTGGTAGTTTCCAAGCCGGAAAGACGTCCAACATGGAGTTGGACAAGCTCTACAACGCGTACCTTCCGCATGGGTCGTGCTTGCCGTGTCATACCATGCCACAGCTTGCACAAGACACAAGTGGGCGACTTTCGCGTGACATTGAGCGCCGGCTATGTGAACGAGAGACACTCTTCTTCCCCATTTACTTGCTCAACCACTGGATCGCTGGGATTCTGATGGCTGATTGGGATGCTGATGGGAACCGTACCATTAGCATCGACATATACGACTCTGCGCCATCCGCTGCCCTCCACCGTGAACTCCGACACGGGCTCCGCCGGGCATGGCCAGGGCTGTTGATACGCGTTCAACGTAGTATCCGCCAGGTCAGGAACAGCAACGCATGTGGCATCTACATGTCCGCTGTGTTCTTTTCAGTCTACTTGGACATCCTGATTCATGGCAAGCAGGACCTACCGAAGCGACTCCGTCCACTGCTGCACATGGGTGCGACACGCCATCCACCCATGCCTCGCGAGGAGTTCCTCCAGCTCATGGCTGAGGAACTGTTGCGGCAACCATCACCAAAACACGACATCACGGCGGCATCTGATGTATGTGTGACGGGGACGAACGGAAAAGCCAAGAAGGCCGCACACTGCACAACACCCAAAGCTTCTGCGGAGAAGTACATGGAAGGCGGTCAAGCTGCACCACACAAGAAGAAGAAGGCGACGACAACAACACAGCCAGCAACAAAGGCTTCTGGGAAAGCGAAACCCACAACCGTTGCCGCCACCACCGCAGCAAGCCGCGTGCCACGGCGAGTGTCCAACGACAAGTTACCAGCAAAGCAGAAGCGGGGCTCGTCAAACACCACGACACCAACCACCACGGCATCCAAGACTGCAGCGAGAGTAGTCGCACAGCAGACGGGGATCGCCACAAAATCAAAGGCCGCTGCAAAGTCATCGCAACCCTTACCACCGCAACGAGAAACAACAACGGTAAAGGAAGCAACACCATCAACCTCCTCAGAGCGCAAGCGCACTCGCGGAGCAGCATACGATGATGATGACGGCACGCAGAAGACGACCAAGCTGAGCTTGCGCACAAGCGGCGTCAACAACAAGGGCACTTCCGTCCCAAAGTTAAAGAGTCGATGTCTCGAAGACACGGCGCCTGATATTGTTGATGCACCAACGCAAAATGTGAATGCGCCTCCCACGGCACCACCACCGCCAACCAAGACAACGCGGGGTGGCAAAGGGAATAAGCGAACACGAGCACAGCCCAGCGCTGCCACTGAGCAACACGTCCGCACGGAGAACGCGCAGCCCACATCCACCTCGCAGCCGAAGAACAAGGCACCACGCAAGGAAGTTGATGATGGTCAAACACAGGCAACCGCCGTCGTCGAGACACCGCAACCAGCAAGCAGCAGACCATCTGGTCGTGTGAAACAGAAAACGCAACCCAGTCGCGCAACAACAAACACACGCACCAGAAAACCCAGGAATGGAAACGGAAACGAAATGCAACAACCACTCATCCTCATCCCAATGGACACAGTCCAAGTATTGGGTATGGATGATGCACAGCCATTTCACCAGGAACCTTCCCAATCATCACGGCGCAGCGGACGTCCCGCCGACGCACGCACCGCCGCTGAGAAGGATGATGAAGTGAGTACTGTGAGTGACGCGCGCATGCAGCAGCGCGGAGCCACACTACACAGTGAGCACGAGGATGATGAGGAGTGCGGGGTTCGCAACACCCGCGCTGAATCATCATCATCATCTCGTATCATCAAGGCAGAGAAGCCAACTATGCCGCTGTCTCCACAACGCACACGGGCAACAACACCATCCGCAGCACGACGCGAGGTAGCGTCACCTGTGCTTGCGAGGCCCGCCGCACAACGGAGAGGCAGAACTGGATCGAGGACTCCAGCTGGCACACGCGGCATCTCAACAGTACGCCACTCGCGCTTCGACCAACCCACACCCATTGTGGTTGTGGATGATGGCGATGACGTTTCGGCACACACCATGGTGGATGAGGAGACACCGGCGCACGACGTAGTCGGCGACGCCACCTCGCACAGTCCACAAGAACACAGGCAACATCAGGATGAAGACGCGCTTTGTGATATTGAACCGCTTGAGCTGCAGCCAGTATCGCGGGACCCATTTCTTGACTCGTTGGTTGACGTGAACGATCTCACATATGACGAAAGTCAACGTAACGAAGAGGAAGTAATTGTCCCGGCCCCGCGCGCGACGCAGGGTCGCAGAGGCAGCAGCGCCAGTATCACATCACACGTTCCAGCAGCGCTTCCACTTGCACTTGCAACCGCGGCAAATCCGCAACGCACATCCACGGAGAAGCGCGAGTCGACAAATGTGGCAGCATATGAAGACAACCTTTCTGATGTAGAGAAGAACATCTTGAATGTTGTGGAGGAAACGTGGAGACACCACGAGGACGTGGCGCGATCATCGCTATGTTTCTTCCAAGTGGCAACGGCACTCGCCATGGTCGGTGACGGAATCTACCGTGGTTTGAACTTGCCAGCCCTTCAGGTTCTCAGCCGGCAGAGGGGATACACGATTAACGAGCAGTATGACGTTGGAGACGCACTGACCTCACTCGGAAAACCACTCTCGCTGTTCTGTTCGGAGAGGGAGGGCAGCCAACCCACCTTCTATGGACACATCCCGCCCGTCACGGAGCGGAAGAAGAAGCACGTGGACATCTACGTGCAAAGCTCACACGCTGGCATGCTTCCAGTTGAGATCGAGGACTACGTGTTTCTCCTCGGCGCGCGCTTCCATGGGTCCGTTGGACCAACCGGCGCATCCGAGGGTCACTACACCGTCACACGATTGCACCGCGAAGCCGTCTATGGCGTGTACCTTCCCAAGTCGCAGCACGACTATGTGGGTCTACCACGGCGTCCGCCAGCCATGCCCAAGTCTGCTGTACCGCGCGTCGACGCGCTGGGACACGATCACAACACGGGAACCGCATACCGGCTGCCACCGAAGGATGGCGTCCGCCGCTGGCAGAAACCAGACGGCGCGGTCTCCCCAGAACACTCCAACCTCGCCGACAGGGACGGGGAGGAGGATAGCACATCTGCGGGTGAGTTGTCTCCAGATGAAACGGAGAAGAAGAGAAAGAAGGGGACCACCACCACTCGCGGTAGAGGACGAAGCGCGACGAAGTGTGGCGGTACCCAGGATTATGCAATACGCCCGGGTGAGCACTGGGCCGACACGGAGGAGATGCGGATGGTTCGCACGTCAGCACCGACATATCATTTAAACATGACGGGCGAATGGATGGAGAATGCACAAAAGGATGGACTCCCCATTCGCCCAGACCTGTGGAAGATCCATCCCAACAACCCGCCGCATGTGATCAAGGCCGCCTGGGTGTGCGTGAAGGAAGCGACACGAAGGCTACACATCCGCTGCCTCCGCTACATCCAGAACATGCCGCACGACCTGCTCATGGTACCGCTGCCGCAGGCCATCATGGAGATGCTCCGCCGGCTGCATCATGGGAAGCTGTGGACATGGTCCACGCTGAACAAGATGATGAGCGCGACGGCCAGCGCACTCCAGGGGCTGCCGCTGTATTCAACCGAGACGAAGAAGATCATATTGAGAGAGTGCCCGGAGTGGGTGGCCATGTACAAGACGGTGGAGCGTTTCCAGCGGGAAATGCCCACCGCACCGCCAGACCCCGTGACGTACGAGGAAATGGAGACGGCCAAGAAGTATCTGCGCACGCACTCAAACCCGCGCGCGGCACTGTACCTGGCCGTGATGTGGAGCCTCGCTGCGAGAGCGGGAGATCTGGACACACTGATTACGAGAGACGTGGTGATCAAGGAGCTGCGCATGAAGGACGGGAGTGGGAACAGTCCTCTATGCGCGCTGACGGTCACCATGCGCCATGGCAAGGGAGCGCGTCACAGGGGTCCATACCCAGTGATGGCCGTCATATCAAGGGACGACGCGACGGCACTGCAGAAGGAACTGTCACGAAGGCACCCCAAGCAACCGGTGTTTCTTTACCCGGAGGACATGCGAGAGGCCGTTCGAGCAGCACTGCGAATGGAGAACCCCGACACGGCAATGCCATCGATTCGCAAAGGAGCTGTGCTCCACCTTGCGGCACAGGGTGTGCGCGAGTCGACGCTGATGCGCATCACGGGCCACAAGCGCTTGGAGACCTTGCGCATCTACCTGGGTCATGGCCGCCAAGCGACGCGGGAGGACGAAACTGTAAGGGCCAACGCCGAGCTCCTCCACCAACCTTTGGAGTCCTATGGGCAAGAGCGCCGAAAACGTTCCAGCTAGGTGAGAACCACCAAGACGTTTATTACGAGATGCAAATCATGAGTGGGGTGAAGAACCCAACCCGCATGGACACACCGCCGGGGCAGTGGGTGCTCCATCTCAAGCGCACCACGCCCATGCGCATTGAGGTGGTTCTGGCCATGCACACGTCCACCACCAAGTCTAAGCAGGCACTGCGTGACGCCATGCGCTTCATGGACCCACAGTACTTTCGCAACATGCGGTGCTCTGGGAAACTGAAGCCATCTCGTCTGACGCAAAAGGACGTGGACAAGGCTGTGGAGTGGGGCAAGTTTGAACTATGCAGTGGTGCGACGAACCCGTTGCCAGACCACATGCATGGCGTCAATGTATTCGCCATCCCGGAGATGAAGGGGCGGCGGCGGATCATCACGGAGCCGATGGTGAATTCGCAAATCAACCAGGACACTCTCCCCCATTTGGAGTACCCTGGAAGGCTCGAGAGAAGACAGGCGCTGCGCCACTGCCGGTACATGCTGCAGATCGACTTTGAAGCGTATTACGACAGCATCCCCATACCGGAGTCCATTCGCAATCACTTTGTCTTCCTCTCCAGAAACGGCAAGTTCTACCGATGTCGCACACTCCCAACAGGAGCGCGTTGGAGCGTGGGCGTCGGACAGCTGGCAACAAATGTGATTGTCGACATTGACACCCCCGTGGTCATCTTTACCATGATTGACAACATTTTGTTTGCCGCGCGTGAAGGACAGGAAGCTGCATTCCTGAAGGCCATCCGTTCCGTCCTCGATCGGATCCGGTCCGCCAACCTTCTCACCTCTCCTGACCGGGAGACCCTTGCAAGCATGTCAGATGAGGAGCTCATCACCATGAGCCTTGACAACAATGTGTTCCTTGGCGAGGAGTACATGTGGACTGGCAGCGAGCGCATTGTCCGCAACTCCATCAAGACCATGGCCAAGCTGAAGCTTTCGCTTCAAAAGGAGCTTTACACGTGCCGCACTTTTGTGTCACTTGTGTCGCTCGCCCTGTATGCTCTGCACACCACGCAGCTCAACCCCGCATCAAGTTTTGCACTGTTGCGGGCGTACCGCGGTGTCTATCGTGAAGTCACACGCGGCTACGACTGGGACAGCGAGCTGCCGTACCTCGACCCCGAGGTGCGTCAAAACCTATTGGCTCTTGGCACTGCCCTCCTCAAGAACGAATGGTGGCAGATTGCCGACGAGCAAACATTCTCATACCATGAGACGGACTATGACGCCATCATCTTTACGGATGCGTCCGCAAAGGGATGGGGTGCGATTGTCCACTGGACAGCCACTGGACGGCAGGTATCGTACCAACGGCGTTGGGAGAAGAGCAAGGAGAGTATTCCATACCGACGCGACAAGGAGAAGTATTGGTCGTTTATGACGCGCTTCTCTACCGATGCTGAGCCCCGTGCTGCCAAGCACATCCTCCGCGAACTCATGCACACCGGTGAACTGCGCGATGGTATGCACGTTGCCTTGGTCACGGACCACGTCGCAATACCACGGGCACAACGCCGCAAGAACGGGTTCAGCGGCATCGGACGAGGCTACTCCCTCAACCGACTTTACGAGTACACACATTCCATGCGCATTGAATACAAGGTGGATGTGTTGTTCTTTCACATTGCTGGGCAGTTGAATCCTGCCGACCGACTATCGCGGCACTTTGGGGGACACTGGGACGACTGTACCTTGGTGAAGGGAGAGTGGAACCATCAGGCGCTGCCGAGACTCGACACAACACGGTGCCACGTCATGGACGGAATGTAAGTTGAAGAATGTCCATGACGGAGGCATCACGCCATGCACTGGTGGTTGATCCGTGTGATCTGCTACACGCTGGATCCCACGGTGCTGCGGCGCAGCAGACACACAAGGTTATCTAGTGGGGACGGTTGGTGGAGCCACTACTGAAGATGACCGACGGGCTTTGCCCGACCGGGAATAGCCATGTGGGCAAAGGAGACAACATGTGGCTCGACATGCTGGCCCTGAAACATGACCACTTGTTTTCTCTTCCTATTTTTCTCCAGTATGCCGACAATAGCGAACGGAGCGCAGCGACGTCAAGTAATGTCGGAGAAGGAGACGTGCATTGTATGTACGATGACGTACCTTTGTGAGGTATATAATGTTATGAAGGGTATGGGAGCGTGACTTGTGTGGTGTGACTGTGACATATATGTATCTTCTCTTGCATCACACACACCGTAACTTATAGTGCCACCACGTGGAGCTAATCAGTCACGCTGAAAGTTTCATGCTCTTCATTTGTGAACATGGCATTGAACGTATTGTCACGATGACATGTGCAGATCTATTCTGTGTGACTCTCACTGGCAGACTGACTGCGTTAGAATGGAATCGATCACTCTCGGTTTCGATGGGGTCATCACATGCTTCTTGAGTTCCAACACATAGTCTTCTTCACTTTCACAACGTTGTTCATACTGTTTAGACTGCACATCACCACAAGTTACGACAACTGCCGTATTGGGCAGATTCACATAGCAGGTGTTTGTTTCACTTCGTCTACTAACCTTGTTAGTATGGTGGTTTCTCCTTCGCACGCCGTGTTGTTGGTGTGTGTTGCTGTGGCTGGTATCCTCGTGGAAGCCAATGCCGCAAGGTCGTACGTTGGAGCGGAGTATCTCAAAGGATACGGTATGCTGACAAAATCTCTCAGTTGCTACACAGCTGGCATAACTCCTGCATTATCTCCAGGTGCTACAGTCGGTCCTGTAACTTATACAGCATCCATTGTGCCCGTTCAGTCGGGCGCGGGTTACGATACCCTCACTTCCTTCTCCACAAAAGCCAACTACATGGCCATGTTTGGCCCCAGTGGCCGAGTGATCCTGTCGGAAATCTCCAAAGAAATTGACGACTGCCTCTTCGTGAACTTTGCTCCCTTTGTACAGGCTCAGAGCCAAAACCCCTCTCTCTGCAGGTATCAGGACCAGGTGTACTGGACGCTTCCTATGACACAAGCACAGGTAGTTGGCCTGCTCTACTACCTGTCGCTGCGAGACCTCTATCCACTCCAACAAGTTTCCGTTCGCACAATCAACCTGGCTGTTGGTGAGAGCGCCCAAAAGATGATGGTAGTAGCTGCACCTGCACTGGGTGTGAAAATGACACTGAACGCGCCCAAAGATGACATCGTGGAATTCGTCTCAGCACACAAGGTTCGTGTTGTCTATCAAAACACAGAGGCTGATAACGACGCGGGTGATATTTGTGCCGATCTCCTTGCCTCGCCAACCCTCATCAAACTCAACGCATCACTTGCCACCACAGTGGAATTGGCCTACATTACTCTCCAGAAGTACAATTCAGAAGCAGGCAAAAACAAGGTACTGCCTCCGGAAAACATCATCATTTCGATGCCTGTTCCTGGCTTGGAAGCAACTCAGTACGTCGCGTCTCAGGAATTCGCTCAGAAGGGCACCGGCTACTTTGACTCCTTGTCGATGCTGCAGAAGAATCTCATGATGGCTGGGTGGGTGAGTGGGCGAGCACTGATGAGCGCATTGAACAAGTACACCGGTACCGTGCTCAACAAGAAACGTATATTCTACAGAAATCTCCTGGCAGCGCAATCGAGCTTCCTGATTGACGAGTTGTTCATTGGATCATTTGGCCCATCCGAATGCCCCAGTTCTGCTGCAAATAAGCAAGGCGCGCTATGCAACTGCCACGCAGGAGGAAACAATATTTGGTTCCACTCCTTCGCCAAATCTGGCGCCACCTTTGACACCACCCCACTCTCTGGAGGGCTGTTTCAGTATGGCTTGGGCATGTGTGCCAACCTCCGTGCCGAGAATGATGCCACATATACTTCCCCAAACACTGCGGTTGAGATTCTCGATATGCCGCGTACCGTTCATTTGGTTGGGTTAAGTCCGTCCAATGATGCAATGGTATCGGATTTGTGCAGTCAGGCACACAGCACCATCAACCGACTCGCAAATACCACGTTGTATTGGCACCACTCCAAGCATGCTGTACGAGGATATTGCCAGAAAACAACCCTGAGCAGTGTCAGTGCGGATCTCGCCACACATATAAAATCTTACGTGACAACATCGTTGATGGGCGTGATTCCGGATGGGATCTTGACTGCGGCCAAACAGCCCTCTTCCCTTATTCTTGACTTCATGCCGCAAACAACACAACCTCGTATACCCATGGCCAACTATGTGTACCTCTTCCCAACCCTGGAGCAAGAACTCACCATGTTGGCGTCATATTTGACGGGCGTGGTAACTGATGAATCGGCTGTGTGTGGTGTTGTTCGCAGCTCCTCAACGTCTGTGGCCACTGTGAGCCTTGTGGAGGAATCCATGTCTGTATTTGGAATGAGCGTTCCTCCAGATCACCTTCAGCAGCCTACGAGTAACCTTGGCGCCAACATCCCAGCCGGGTGTACACACACTGTGGTGATTGGCATTGCTAAGAGTGATGCTGCTGGACTGCTGGCGTACTTGAAGAGTCACCCCAACAATGTAGTTCTCGTGTCCTTTGATGACGTGACAAAGTTCTATTCGTCAATTTACAGTGCATTTCACGCGGAGGATGCGTCAGTGACTGGCCGCCTGGTGTTTGCCACAAACCTGCCCGGGTGGACCGGACCGACGTTGTCGGCAACCGAACGTGGCAATGCCAAGGCGTTGTCCACTGTGCCGGATTTTGTGCAGACCTTGTCACCAACCGAACAGACGCCTGCTGCTGTTCGTTCCTTCATTGTGGCAATGCTGTACGATCAGCTGACGATGGGCACTCGGTGGGGCCAGTCGGACTTGTCCGCTGCCCTTTACGGCAACGTCACAGTACATGTTGGGGGCATGGCCTTTGGCCCCTTCACCAGAACGTGGAGCGGTGCAAGCCACAAGTTGGTGAACTACGGTGCAAAGGACATTGCCGTTTGGTCCTTCACTCATGTAACCGACGCATCAACGGATCTTCTTGCGCCGCCACGAACCCCATCGTTGGGCATCGGTGTTGTAGTGGCCTCGAGGGTCAGGAGTGCCAAAGAGACGTCGAAGCCACTGTTGGCGGTCGGTCAAGATGGTGAGGTTGCTGGTGCAAAGGATAAAGTGGAGTGTGTGGAGCTGCAAGCTTCATCGAGCAACCCGAGGGAGGAGCCCACATTACCGGAAGAGCCTCAGGGCTCCCCACCACCAGCTGGCCTAAATATCTCCAGTGATTCTGTCACTGACTCCATATCATCATCATCATCCATGTCATCACTTTGGACAGTGGTGTACGTCCTGGCCTTTCTCTTGGTGTTGGTGTTGCTGTACATTATTGTGCTGCTCCTGCTGTGGTGTGGGACGGTGAGCTGGGTTGCCGCCACTGTTTCCTCCATGTGCTGCACATCGCCTGCCGGTAAATCACTGTGTGAGACTGCCGCTGCGAAGCTTCGTACTCACATTGACGCGGAGGGACGTGAAGACCGTGAGCTGCAGCACATGGCCCGTGACCGGTGCCGAGCACCTGATGATTTGAGTGAATCACTGACCTTTGTCTTTGTGGAGGTGGAGCTGTGGCGAGTTTTATGGGTTCGACAGGGGGAGGTGATGGCACGGGCAGTGCGCCACTTCAACCGATGTGTGCGCTTGGCGGTTGTGGAGCTTCAGTGCTATGAAGCCGAGTCGGTTGAGGGCATGT
This sequence comes from Jaenimonas drosophilae, assembly GCA_030849065.1. Taxonomy (NCBI): domain Eukaryota; phylum Euglenozoa; class Kinetoplastea; order Trypanosomatida; family Trypanosomatidae; genus Jaenimonas; species Jaenimonas drosophilae. The sequence continues at coordinate 12,269 of JASAON010001350.1, forward strand.
TTCTGGTGGTGTGCCCATCTGCATCCACTGGGCTTCAATTTGCGCGTGCTGTGGTGGAGAAGGTTGCTGGGCTGAAGAAGTCGGATGCAGATGTTCTTTCCTCGGAGTATAAGTTGTTTGGATCGAACCATGGCCCTGCATGCGGTCTTCGATTGCGAGTCGCAGTTCACACTGGCACTGCCATCAGAGAAGCGGATGTCAGTGGGCGGGTGAAGTTGAGCGGCACTACTGTAACAGGAGTCATCACCTCTGCCTACATTGCTGGAGCCGCTGGCATGGTTGTCCTGACCCGAAGTGCAGCACGTACGATTGAAAGCGCCAATGGTGAAATCGGTGCGTTGCAGTCTGTTGGTATACACTCATTGACGCGAGACACAGAGGAGGAGTTGCTCCGTCTGGAGGTGCTTTCTTCTAATGCGACTGCCTGGGAAGGGGCAGGGAACTTTGATGTGGACTCAGCAGTCGCTCTGCACATGCTGGGTGAGGCAGGCAACTACGCAAAGGACAACAGGGCGTGTGAACTGTGCGCAGCCGTACTCGACGAGCATTACACGGGCATCTGCGAAGATAAGAGAGTCGCAGATCTTCGGTTGATTGGACAACGTTGCGGGCTGCTTGACCTCCTTCCGGACATGTTTACGGGCCACCACGGCTACTACAAAGCAGTGCAAGTATCTGTTTGCCGTCATCTCGCCGCGTTGCTTGAATGCCGTCATGGAGTACCTCGGACAGGGCGTGTGAAAACACATGCACCCATCATTAACACGACACGAGGTCCCTCCCAGCAGTGGAGCAACCGAGAATCTGCACAGGCTGCTCGAATATCGCTGCGTAAGTCATTAAGGAAACGAGGAGTTTTCTTTGCCTACAGTCGGTGTGATGACGAGAGGCTCCTCTCAATCTCCAGACAATATGCCTCTACCCCGACACACGTTGTGGCTCCAGTGTTGCCACGAAGCATTGATGGGTCCTCTGTGCATGTGGAGTGACGGAACATTGTGTTGAGTTTCGAAGGGAAGCACCAGTCAGTGTTCTGTTTGTTTTCTTTGGTGTACAGCCCTCGAGCTCTTCGTCTCTTAATGTTTGCGTTCAGTTTTGTTGTTTTCAATTTTCGGTCTGGTATCCGCTAACGCACAACTACACGAGGCTTCGCTCTTTTTCATTGTATTCGCGTCCGCGTCTAGCAGACTGCGTGCCTTAGTGTGCCGTTTTCTGTTGTGACTGTATGTGGATGAGTACACTAGTGATTTGTATCTTACACTGATTTCATTGTTTCGTCACATTTTTCTCTCCTCTCTTCTCTTTGCCTTTGTCAGGGTTCCCGCATGGCCGTGGCCTCGGGTCAATTGCGGGTTCTTTCCGCTGCTTCCGTACCGCTGCAACATGAAGTGTATTCTGACTCTAGTAGTCGTGCGGTCTGTGTTTCTGGTTTCCCGCTGGTTTCTGCACTCTCATGTTTTCTTTTCTTTATGCTTATCCTGTGCACTTGTTCTTTCTGTTGAGTCATCGTTAACAGCGTCATTTCCTTTCCTTGTTCTTCTGTACCACACACTACACACTCGTGGAGAACTACTTAACCATTATTCGTAATGGATTGAGGAGATGCGTTGTTTCATTTACGTTTTGCTGTCGTTCTTGCTTTTCCACTTAGACGAGCTATCGTCTACATCATCTGAGAACTCACATGCGATTTTTACTGTTCCCCTTATTCAGCGCGCTCTCTTTATCCTTTTCAGCTGTTCTGGTGTTTAGAAGTCAATGCACATAGCGGCAATTCGAATGTGTGTTTCATTCACTATTAGTTGAAGTAGTACACATGATGCCAACTCAACTATAGTTAGTGTACCTTTTGTGACTGTAGCAGGTCGTAATGAGTACTCTCTCTCTCTCTCTCCCTCCATAGTCCCGAGAAACTATTGTGGGCTCTTTTGAGTTGCCCTACTCTTGTCCCGGTGGTTTCTCGAAGTCGTACATTTAGTGCTCGAATCGTAACATGCGCGTATATCCCATGTGCACACATTGTCATGTCAACAAATTTGGTGGCACCAACACTCCTATTTCCTTTGCAGCTGCCAGACGACTTCGTGTCCTGCAACCGCTGCCGACATGGTACCTTTTGACGTTCAGGGGACATTGCGGATCCTTTGATCCACTTCATATGGTTACCGACTATGTAAGGGGCTTTACAGCAATGCCTCAAGACAGTGCTTGACGAAATATGTCTACGGTAGCGCACGAGGTTGTACGTGTTTATTTTTTTCTACTGCTGTGATGCAATTCTGTTGGTTGGTTGATGTATGTCGAACTCCGTGACCGAGATGAAGCACCATGAATGAGTGACACTGAACACTGTGCTGGTCTTGTTTATTGATGGTTTCTTCTCCCTTTATAGTCAAGCTACCATTCTACTGCAGTTCCAGTTTACTGTGCAAAGACCTTTCTTCATCATCTTCCGCCGCTGAGCCAGCTTCTTGTACTCCTCCCTCATTGCCGCGCTGGAGCACAGCACGATGCCGCACTGCCGCGATACGCTTCTTGTCGCACTGGTGCTCCTCATCAGCACCTTGATTCCCTTGGCAGCTTCAGTGACTCAGTTGACTGGGGCCTATGAACTAAGACGACTGAGAAACACAGAGTTTTTTCAGTTCTATGTCATTGGGCATGAAGCAGCTGTGAGGGCTGGCTCTGACGCGCTGGAATACAAAATGTCTTCCTCCGCAGTCTATGGGCCAGACGGCTACAGCATCTTCAAGACCTTGTCGAAGGGCAACATGGCAATGATCGGGCCGGCAGGCACCTCTCTGACATATGATTTGTACGCATCCAGTGGAAGTGTACAAAAGCACGACTTTATAGCCTTCGGACCGGTTGCACAAACTTCAGACTTCGAGTCACCGAAGCCGTCTTATGAGAAGTACATACCTCAAATTTTGTGGACGATGCCATCGGAGCAAGCCCAGGCTATGGCGTTACTTGTGAGGTTGGCTGAGCGTGACTTGTTCCCCTTTCGTCAAACATTCCACCGAACAATGACCCTATCTATTGGCGCTGCATCCCAGTCTCTGTATAAGTTGGTTGCACCGAAGTTCTTCTGCAGCATTCGCTACGCTGTTTCGGAGCATGTGTTCAATGCGGACGATTACAAGAAAGGAATCACAGATTACCAACCTGGTATTGTGTACTTGTACAACTACGCAGACAACTCAGGTTGGAACAACCGTCTGATCACAGACACCACTCTCATCTCGATGAACTCTACCATTGTCACCACATTTGAGCAGTATTACGCACTCATAAAGCTGCTGCAAGACAAAGTGTATGCTGGCCATACTGTACTTCCACCGGACAATTTCCTGACAACTTCACCTGTCCCTGGTGGAGATGCAACCGAGTACGCTGCTACACAAGACTTTTTGACTCAGGCAGCTGACTGGTTTGCGCCACTCATGCTTAATTATGACCTTCTCAGTATGATGGCTGGTTGGGCATCGGGTACTGCATTGATGCAAGCACTGAACAAGTACACGGGGCGGTATGTGAACAATCGTGGTTCGTTTTACAATCGCATGTACGATTCCCAGAACAGTTATGCGGTGTCGGACTTGTTTATTGGAACCCACGGAGAGGGGCGGAAGACGTGCAGCTCTGAAGCAGCCAAACAGGGGATGCTG